>JAMKCH010085312.1:0-40206 GCA_023653785.1 Ophioderma brevispina
AATAAAGTCTTCATACATCTTCATACTCTTTATTTCCATGCAAAAATTATATACAGAGTTAAAAGGAACAAACAGTACAACATGGTGGAGATAACAAAAGGCCAATGGCCAGACCTACATCCCCTAAAAATAAAAAAACAAAGTAACAAAAGTGACATACAACAGATCCTAATCTACAATACCATCATCGATCACTCATGACAAGCACAAACAGCAAATCTAAAAGACTGCAATTACTCATACTTCAAAATAGTCCCCGTTGTATGGCTTACGAAGTTAACCACAGCATTTACGAATGTAATATTAGCATCCATGAATTCCAGAGAATATGTTCCAGCAAACGACAGTTTTTTGAAGCAAAAGTAGTTTATTCTTAGTCAAGTTATAATTGTTGTCAAATTGTGTGATGGCATGATGTTTTGATGTTTTGAAAAATATGTGTCAATACTTTTGGTAGCATATTGTGTAGTGTTTTTGTTACATAAATGTACCCATTCTAGATTTACATATCATATATATTTTAACATTTTTGTATTGGCAACACACAGGTCCAGAATGTCATCTGAAGTGACTATTTGATATTATTCTTAGGGCAGTTTTTTGAAGTTTAAATTTTATCCAAGTACGTTTTGCACGCATTTCCCCAAGCGATTACACTATAATTTAGATAAGGGAGAATTAATGTACAATAGAGGAAGCGTAGAATACGCTCGGGCAGGAAGTTATTTCAATTTGTTTGGCATACCAATATTTCGTGAAATTAACCTTCGCTGCAGCATCAATAGATGTTTCCATGTAAGGTTCTCATCTATCAACACAACCCAAAACTTGTTTTGTCAACTCGAACAAGCTTTATTCCATCTAAGTAACGTTTAAATTTATCAGTAAATACCTTTTGTTTCTTGTCGGGTTCCCATAATCAGATAATTTGTTTTGCTTACATTTACAAATAATTTTGTTGGCTTTACACCAGTTTTTGATTTTCATCTAACTCATTCTTAATTAATCTACTTTGTGAAAGATCGTTATTTGAATATATAATGGTGGTGTCATCGCAAATGTTATGAATTCTAATATTGAGGATGTATTGCCATGTCCGTAACATATCAAAATAAATAGTTATATTAAAGTTTGATAATAGTATAGTAATTTTTGAATCAGGCGTAGTTGATTATTTTTGGGGGGGGGGGGCGGTGCAGGACTTTAGAAAAAGTGTACTTTTTTTCGAAGTGGAACCTTACCCCTAAAAGCCCCCCCCCCCCGCCTACGGGCCTGTTTGAAATGTTGTTTAACCACAAAAAAATCGACACATTAATGCGGTGTTGAGTTATACCAATTCATCTGATTTGTGACCCTGTACCATTCTGCGGAGGTGAAAACTTCAATAAAGCGCAGGGAGCCTGTTAATCATGTTATTGTGAGGAATGTTAATGCCCGAAATACCCATTACGTGCGTGTCCCATACATTAATGAGGATTGTATTTAGTTGGCAGGTGAGTGAGTTAAATGACTGGAGTGTCCCTCGGTTGGCACGGTGAATTTTGATTCTTCATTTTCCGGTAGAGTTCCTCTCCGACATATTGAATAGGTCCAAAACTCCAGGGGGACGAAAGTATCACGCGAATCGACTATAGTATTCATGCTGATCTTCGAAAAAAAAATCAAAGCAAACTTCTACCAGATCCCAAAATTCAAATTTGACACAATTTGATATCTAGGAACTGCAAAGTACACCTTTCAATGTCAAAGTGATGTTTGGTTCGTTTTGATGAGTTGCTATATTGAAAGAGTCTTGGCCGCCATCGTCTGAGCCCATAGACAATGTTGAGGTATAGCGCCACCAACCTGGACACCAAGCCTTGTCCAACTCAACATGTATTAAGTCATTAATATGTTATCGTTATCAAAAAGGAGTAACATTGAAATCTTATTAATAATTACTACTAATTACTACTGGAATTACCGATTGTTATTGCGCATTTTTCGAGTAGTGTGTCACAAATTATGTATCTGCAAAACATCTCAGATATTTTATTTTCTCAGCCTTGGGCGGAATCGTCGAAAAATACCACTGACCTCTACACATGGATAGCGGGTCCATTCAACTGTGCGGCAGCCCGCTATCCATGTGTAGAGGTCAGTGAAAAATACACGTGTGTCCAGTAGAGTAATCTCTTATAGCTCGCACCCTTTCGGGCGCGAGCAATAAAGAAGAATACAATCCACTAGACTCCATCATCATATCACAATGATTGATTTGGGCTGACATTCGTAGTTTCGTACCACATCCACCAGAGGAATGCACGCCTTTCACATGATCTTCAAAAAGCCTTAACCGTGCTCATTACTGCTTCCTTGACATGCTTTCGTAAGTGTGCTCTAATTTACTTTAAAATCGTCAGAATTGATCGGTAAAGAAAGTTTAATGTAACTCAGAAACTGTTCTATCGATAGCTTTATATCGCGTTTTCTTCAAAGAGCTTTTACCTTAAAATATAATATCTGAATGTTGCATTTTTGGCACACTCTGTATGAACGACATGTTTTTTTAATTGGTTAATTAAGCCACAAGGTATTTAGAACTGAAAAAAAGTACAATCTGTGAGCAATGATGCCAATGAGATACAGGCATGTCGATTCGAAAAGAAAAAATATTGAAAAAAATGACAAATTAATATTCAGGAATGGGAAAAAAGTAAATCTAATGCATGCAACCCAACTCTAGTATAGAGGGCTACGCCCACTTACTGCGGGTAATTTTTTTAGTACATAGCTGATATCCTCCGAAACTTTTTTAATACTTTAATAATCAAAATGGTCTCTCTTTAAGAATGTATGGCAATTTATATATTTTTTAAATCATATTTTTGTTGGCGGATATTGTAACGTATAAACGTAGAAGAAGCTGTGATTGTGCTTAACCACGACGCAGGGAAAACGATGCAATCGGGTCTACACGGATGAGCAAAGCGAAAAAAAAATGCCGGTTCAGGTCCAAATTCGGGCAAATCTGGCCCCAATCCTTGTTACGGACCTGAAGTTTTTATGGATAACATGTTTAAATCAAGCCTATTTTCATATCAAAAGGAAAACAGAAGACCGAGATTCTTGGAAGGGCGAATTTTAAGTGATGAATTTCATCGAATAGGTGACATTTTAATTTCGTAACATGCTATTTAAATATCAAGGGAGATGGATTTCAACGCTAATAGTAATGGAAATGGATTTAATAACATTGTGATTTGGTTTTTAGTAGTTACATCAACGCATCGTAAATCGCACCTTCTGCCGATTCCTTTTCTTAAATTGTGTGTGTGTGTCTGTGTTTTATTGCCGCCCTTTAGAAGGCACCCTGTATTTAGAATTCAGAGACCACACACCCCACCATGTGGATAGTTGGGTCATTTGGAGCAATTCCGTGACCGTGGAGAGCAGAGCATTATTTCTCAGTGGATTTGTCATCCATGAAGGGTAATGAACAAATTTAGCGGGGTGTCCTCGGGAAAGTGTGGGCAGAATCCAGGAGGGGGTTAGGTCAAAATGAAAAATGCTTGGATTGCTGTAAAATGTAACCAATGTGTTCGTCTTGTTACAATGATTAAAAAAGGTATATAACTTAGGGTTACGGAGGTATGAGGCAAAATCGTCAAATGTCAACACCAAAGTGTTGACCTTCCATCTATAATACTGCATCGATTTCTTCAAAATTGTCTCAAATTGTTAACCTTTCCACAAGGATTGCAACCGGGATTGCAACAAATGTAGGTGGCACTCTCTTTTGTATTTGGTTCTCGAGATAAATGACAAACAAGGTCAATGCCATTGACCTCTATTGATCCCTGAATTTTAGAAATATGTTATATAGGCAGTGCAAAACATTTTGGTTGCAGTCTTTGAGGAAATACGAAGAATTTAAGCCCAATTTGAAAGAAATCGGAGCAATATTAAAGATATAACCTGTGGTGATGACCTTTGACATTTGACGATTTTGGTCTTATATCTCCATAACCGTACGTAGGAAGTAGTTCATATTTTACTTTGGTCATTAACCTTCACAGAAGACAAATCCACTGAGAAATGATGCTGTGCTCTCCGCGGTCACGAAATTTCTCCAGATGACCCAACTATGGAAGAGGATGAGTGAGTGACCCCGACAGCCTACCTCCAGGTAAGTTTAGCGTCCTGTGACTAGCGTCCATATCCTGAATTGTTCTTACACATTGTCAACGCGTTCTATAGCAGTGCAAGTCCAACCCTACGGGTGCTAAACAAAAGACATATATGGGTGCTCAAATAAGCGATGCGTGCAGTAAAAAGTGTAGAACACAATATGTACGACACTCAGTCACAGGGACACTGTATGGGAGTTTCCGTAACCTGACCCATCTGACACACTTTTTCCGACACACTTATGAATTCGGAAACCTTAACGGAATAAAGAACAGGTTTATTCCGTGAAGGGTTTCCGAATTCATAAGTGTGTCAGAAAAAAAGTGTGTCACATGGGTCAGGTTACGGAAACTCCCACACTGTATGCATGACGCCGGTGTAAAGAAACTGCACATCCTACCTATGAAATTGTCCGAGAGTAAATTAGGTTTCTGAAACTTGCCATCCGTCCTACGGACGCCTAGTCTCTGAAACCTACTGCCCGTAGGACACTCGCTCTCTATATTTGTGCCGTCCGTCGGATACTGGCTCTCTACGTGCCGTCCGTCGGGTTCTCGCTCTCTCATAACACCTTGTCCGTGGGATAATCGGCATTTGTAATCTACTTTCCATGGGACACACACATTCACTTGGATGCCCTATGGACACAACTGTCCTATACCAACTGTTGCTAAAAATATAGAATGAAGCTATAATGTATCTGAAACAAAGTAATGTGTATGACTGGGCCACTGTATTTTGTTGGACACTCAAATTCATTACATCTATCACGATATTGTGCGCCCCCTACAACAACTCTTAGGCCATGATACGTTCGTGATTTAACGATATTTTCGTGCTCCAGCGCTGGGGATCACTTACTTAAAAAATATTATGTAAACCAGGAAAAGCTGTATCCCCAAATGAAAAAAAGTACACATTATTTAGCAAAATGAATAAAATGTCAACTCAATTTACTCCCAGAATGTCAGTGACCAATATGTACACGTAAACTCAAGCCAACAATAGAGCTAATGATATTCAAAAATCAATCTAAAAACACTTCAGATCTCTTCTCAACAGGGTATGCAGGTCCATTGTTACTGCCTACACTGTTGAAAAGATTTTAAGCTATATCAGGTGTTATGACTTCGCCGTATTGAGCTCTAGTATTTGTTCATAACTTAAAGGGCAACATACTCACCTCGCTCATGATTTTTAAAAATGTAGGTCGCTGAATACCATTGCCTTTCTTGGTAAATTGAATAGAAATAGGGTTTTAAAGACAATAACTTGCGGATCTAGGTTATGCACAAATTAGGTCAGTCCTTGCCATGGGCTTTTCTTTCATGAATTTGGTCCCTTTACATGTTCTTTTCGAAAACAAATATTAATCATATGGTCAAAGTTAATTGAACACACAGTAGAATCTCAAGATTTCTTTTATCGCGAACGAGGAAAGAACTTGCCAATGCGGCAAGGACATAACATTCGAAGTCTATTCAACTGCGTGCACATTAACAATAGACCAGACGTAAACGAATGTGAAGTGTGTCCCGGGCCGATTATTGAATATCATTAGCTCCATTGTTCGCTTGAGCATGTTGAGGTTATGTGTATATCCATTGTCACTGATATTCTGGAAATAAATTGAGTTGACATTTTATTCATTTTTTCTAAATAATGTGCACTCTTTTCATGTGGGGACACAGCTTTTCGTGGTTAAGATAATATTGTTTTAATTTTAGTGAAGGAAATAAGTAATCCCCAGCGCTGGAGCACGAAAATTTAAATAAAAGGCCAAAATTGTATTATGTACCATGGCCTATCTGTACTGCGACGTGAAGTCCTATAAGCCCTTAATATGATACCACATGTTGACATTCAGGGCGCTTTCTGTTGTTTTCTGGCAGGCAAAAGGCGGGAGGGCGGGTTGGTGTAATGGTTCATCCTCTCGCCTTTCACCAATGCGGCCCGGGTTCAATCCCCTGCGGAGCCTGTGTCGTACGTAAATTTGGTTGCCGATCCACACCCGTCCTCGCAGGTTTTCTCCGAGAACATCGGTTTCATCCTGCATCTAAAATCGGACTTCTTTCCATAAAGCCTTCCTTATAACAACCCCCTAATGTTTTCGTAATTAAGGGACAAACATCATCTTGTTTGGTATCAGTGTGTAGCTACACATGTCCTTTCTTCAAATAAAGTGCAAACATATCGAGTGTTAACAATATGATGTCATAGTGACGTCATAACTGAGAGCTTATTTATAACGTTATTTGTAAGCAAATCTCCAAAATGACGGGATTTTCGACCATTACGTGTTTAGAAAATATGGACAAAAACATGTTTTGATCATGTTAGAATCCTAAACATGTTTAGGTTTTGAACATAGGCTAAACAAGGTTTTGTCCATACTTTCTAAACACTTCATTTTCAGTGCATTTTCGCCATTTATGCAATCAAAATTGGTATTTATTTGGCAATGATGGGTGCCAAAGTAAGCATACACATACTCTAAGAAAAATACAAACTCAATATTGTCAGTAGTAGCATCATACGTAACACAAGTACCATTTTTTCCGACTTTTACGGGACACCCTGACCTCCATGAAGGTGGTACCTCCAATTTATTTCTCTTAAATGACCGCAAAGGATGAACTTACAATTACATTAAGGTCTTAGATCATATTCGTTTGCGTTTTTGTGCGACAGGGAATCATCAGTTGGGGGGGGGGGCGGTAATCACTCCCCACTCACCCCCTTGGCCGGACGAAGGTTAAGTGTTAATGTCTGTTTTCATGACGAACGGTAATTGTATTTGTTGATATGATGAAAAAATAGCAACTGAGACAAACAATTAGCATTATTGAAGTTTGAAAAAAAATGACTGATTATGCCTTTAAGAGTTTAAGAAACAATCAACGAATTTACCTTACGCGAGGGAAATAGCTGTCTCTTTCTGAACCTGCTGCACATCAAGAATACATGCACGGTCCAACAATTATCTGAGGAATTCTGCAAAACCGTGCCCATCATCACAAATAGATAGTGGATTAGATCCTATCGTAATTGAACAAATTGTGTGATCAAATTGGACTTTACCACATTGACGGTTGAGATCTCCCTGCACATTTTCAGGGCGGAAAGACAGGTGCCTCGACTCCGAGGAACAGGTGATGCGGTCAAATACAATCATTATAAGGTTCTGCAATATATGGAAATACGTTCTAATCACTCTTAAACCATTCTTTTGGCCCCAATGATAAAAGACCTAGAATTTTCCATTATAATATTCTTCTAATCAACCTATTTTCTTCTAGCCGGTGGAGTTGTTGCAACCTCCGTATAATTTTGTTACAAAATACCCAATGGTGGTAAATTTGGTAGCTATTGATACCGAATTAAAGGTCCCCCTACTTTAGTTCATCAAACTTAAGATTTTAGTATCAAGAGAAAGTTCATATTTTTCTCATTACCCCAGTGAAATATAACACTTAAGTGGATACGGGGGAAAAAAAAAAAAAAAAAAAAAAAAAAAAAAAAAAAAAACGGGGGGGGGGGGGGGGGGGGGGGGTCTCCAGGAGCCTTATAATAATATAATCCGCTATTTTGTGCTGGAAAATAATATTTTGTGCTGGAAAATAACATTTTGTGCTGGAAAATAATATTTCGTGCTGGAAAATAATATTTTGTGCTGGAAAATAATATCTTGTGCTGGAAAATAATATTTTGTGCTGGAAAATAATATTTTGTGCTGGAAAATCACTCAAGGCAAAATATATCTGACGTATTAAAAGTATAAATGCTTCCTAAAGACAAAGCGACCACTTTTAAAACAAAATTGTCTATAATGCAGAGAGCGGCACGGAACAATCTGGTCACGAAAGGATGCAGCTTAAAACACATTTCCGGGACCCGTTCTAAGCAATTTCCTGGGCCTCTCACACCAAGGATTTTAGATTGGCCTGTTGTGACATGCAGTCAGCACACTTTTGTGGGAAGACCAGATGATATCGGGTTACAGTTTCATTGAAAAACTGCCTAGAGGCGAGACATGTCTAGAAATCAAGGGCAGATTCCGGCCAGAATTGCCTGTCTCTTCCTAGCTGTTAGCAATGGTACAGCTTCAGGCCTCAAAATGACCAATAAAGGTCTGGATAAACACAGGGAACCGCCCAAAAGCCAACTGGGAACCAACTAAATGATCCAGTTTTGTTTAAAAATCATCAACTGGATCATTTGGAAACAAAATTGATATAGAAAGGAGCCGAAAACACCGGGAATCATCAAGAAATCATCTGGAAACCATACATATTATTATTATCTTTTAATGTTGCTGAGAAGGGGTTGGTCCTAATTTTAGCACGATATTTTCCAATTTATGGTCTGTGTAAGTGCATTGTGCGCTTAGAGAGAGGTCATAATGAGAGTGGAAACGAGAAAGTGTTCTACAATTAGAAAAGGGTTAATGAAGGAAAATGACCTTTTTTTCTTTAATGGAGGCGAAGGGGGATTGTGAAATATTTTTGCTGAAAACCCTCCATTCCACCTCTAACGTAAATAATCACCGTTCCCTTAGATTAGTTAAAATTAGGGCACGAATGAAGACTTTTTTCTCCATT
The DNA here is from genome assembly GCA_023653785.1 of Ophioderma brevispina. Classification (NCBI taxonomy): domain Eukaryota; kingdom Metazoa; phylum Echinodermata; class Ophiuroidea; order Amphilepidida; family Ophiodermatidae; genus Ophioderma; species Ophioderma brevispina. The sequence goes on from JAMKCH010085312.1 coordinate 8,772, forward strand.
GTACACACTTGTAAGATAAGCATGATCGAGGTCACTATACGGTATCAATGACTATGCTATGGTGTTATGTAGACATTCCAAAATAGAGCAAGTGTCAATTTCTAGAATTAAAGAAAAATAAGTGTCAGTACCCAATGGGAACTCTGCGAGTGTATCGTTAAAAACGGGTTAGATCCAGTGGATTTGCCCCTGCAAGCTGCGGGGTTTGGGCCTTTGAAAGTAGTACAGGAGGGACCTCGTTGTACTGGTTTCAACAGGCCACAAGAAAACAACTTTCCCGGAGGAATATTTTGCTCGAAATTTACACTATATGTGAAAGATCATAAGGCAAACATAATATCAATTCAGCACTGAAAAACTGAATTATATTATTTTAGCTACACCTCGAAATCATTAACACTTATGACACAGAGGTGTTTTCACTCCCGTTGGTACCACATGGACCCCCACCCCAGAAAACTTCTTTCCCGGAGAAATTTTATGCACGAAATTTAGACCATATAAGAAAAGTTATAAGGCAACCGCACCACTATATCCTAAGTGATTTTAACACATTATCGAAAGTAGGTGTGGCTTGGTGATTGCAACCATCCTTTTTATTTCCTAAAACACATTCAAACCAAAGATTGTTATTATTATTATCGTGCCCAAACATAGTGATTCTCACATTTGATCTATCCAGAGATGAGTACAAAGTCTGGCTGTTTCACTGAATTTGGAAAGGTCCTTCTCTGTGCATTGTTGGTCCAACAACGGGCAGATCAAGCAAGAGTTGTTCCTTTGTCTATGGTGCTGTTCCCCAACCACAGGTAGTATCTTGAACTGCTTCCAGGTAGCCCAACTTCTGCAAAGAAACCTTAGATCGGCCGATTCCGGTTCTCAATCTGTTGATACATCGCCGTTCAGCCCATGAGGAGTCAGCTCCAGGTAGAAGATGCTCACCAGGTTCAATACCAATAGATGTTACTTGATTGTAAGTCTTTCTTTGCACAAGGCGACTCTCTTAAACTCTTTAGAAACTATTGCAAGGGGTTTGACTTTGCTTAAGAAACTCTTTGTGGATTTAAGGCGATCAAGAGCAAGTTTCTGTCCGGACACTGGGTGCTTCACATAAGATAATTGGCACCTACGCTCTTGCATGCTCGCTTCACTGCGACGGATGTCTGGTGGAGCAATTCTTGCTAGGAGGCATGGAGGTGGGCGAAGACATCCTGTGATAAGCCGGCAGGAGGCCTTTAACGCTGTATCAAGCTTCTAATTGGCATGGGTTGATCTTTCACATACAGAACAAGCATACTTTGCACATGAGTAGCACAGATATTTCCTTAAAATAATTATGATAGATAATAATAATAATAACAATAATAATAACAACATTTATAAAGCGCCTTTTCCACAGGATACAAAACGCATAAACAAAAAGAGAGAAGATGCAAGACTAAAGAAAGCAAACCTTAGAATAACAATTAGCTTAGCTCACAGTTTTTGAGTGCCTGGAGTGTGGCATGATTTGACGGCAGCAATCGATAATCGAGCCAGCTGATAAGGTAAGAAAAATGCTTGTATGGATCGTATTCTTCACGTTTTTTCGTCTTTTTTCAAAAAATAAACCTATATTATAAACTAGTCACCTAACTAGACAATTTAGTTAGGAATATTTTGGTGCGTAAATCGTTACGATAGGCCAAGTATTTTGCGCGCACTCTCCGCTTCTCTGACCGGGGCCGAATATGTTAACAAGTTGTTGTGTACTGTGTACAGCCACTTGGATCTACCGTCAAAACTTGTGATCTCCCTAGTGCAGTGAAGATTTGCCAAGGTCGCGGTGGCTCAAGTTACTTTCTGACCGTGATTCAACAATGGGCGGCGCTGTGTGCCAAGACGACACGTAAACGGGGTGAGTAACGTTTGTTCCCGTGTTTAGCCAATCAAAGGCCCTGTTCAGTTACCAGTTCAGTTCTACTTTAATGAAAGAACAAAAACACCAAATAGTGAAAACAAAATTATGGCAAAAAAAGAGGCAATTATGGTAGGTCGTTACCTTAACGGGATAAGCAGCGAAAATGCGAGAGAATAAAAAAAATGTGGAAATGCATTTTAGCTTAGAAATCAATGTACAATTCCATATATCTACTTTAATGAAAGAACAAAAACACCAAATAGTGAAAACAAAAGTAAGTATTTGAGGAAATCTGTCATGTCGTCTCCCGGCATCGCAAAATCTACAATAAGCAGCTGATTGTGGCTTACACCAGTACAGAATAAACAAAGATCAATAATGTTTGTGTTTGAGGTCAAACCATACAGGTCATGGTGCACAATATTAAGCTTAAAAGTCCCGGATGTTCACAGGGAACAAGGCGTTTTTTTTGATCTTCAAATCGATTTTATACGCACGTATAGAAATTACAGAACCAGTAATAAACTAACTTGTATTGATACACGGGATTCAAGCCAACCACTTGCAGGTTATGTTAGCACATCCATCATGTCCATGCCAGAAACAAAAAATAACAAAATATTAATTTTGATGATTATTGCGATGTTTTGGACCAGCAAATCGCTGCTCATCCCTTTAAGTATGATTTTTAATGAACATTAAATCATTAAAACAACTTTCAGGGAACATATTTCCTACAAATTGTTATCCGTAGTATTAAAGCAGGGGTTAGTACGACTTACTATTGAAGGAAGGGTGAATGCGACAGATTGATTTCCCGTCCCGCTTCTGCATGTCAATTTGTCATTTCTTGCGTTTTTTGTCAATCAATCAATTTGTCATTTTCGTTTCGCCTGTATGTCTTTATCTTGTTGCCAGCATTTTTCGGCAATATCCTGAAATAGTCGTGTAAGAAAGAATAAAGTATAAGGTAACTATTTGATAGTAACATAAAAAGAGAACACACGAATAGCTGCATTCTTTGTCCCCGATCCTGTTTTTTTCAGTATGCTTCCTTCGGGACTTCTGCGTCCTCAACTGCCAGCAAGAATTTTACATTTTACCATGTCAGCTCAGGTAAGAAGAATGTCACGTATCGTTGTTACAAGAACTACGTTTTAGCCATGCACGGGTTAAAATTGACTTTTTATGCTTTATATTTCTTTCTGTCTCTCTTTCTCTCGCTCGCTCTACCTCTCCCTCTCTTTCGCTCTCTTTGTAACGACAACGATGAAAACTAGAACATCTGTCTCATTAAGCAAATGTATAATCAATCATCTGAAGGTGTTTTAGTTCAAAGAAAGGTTAAGATATAGGTCAATTGCCTAACTTAAGTAGGTTTGGTGAGCACGGTAATCATTTAAAAAAACACATTTTTAGTTTCGATTTAGTTTCGCTTAACCGGCGATTTTATTTTCTGATTGAAGGTTGAATAAAAATGCTTTATTCGTGAAAGTTGAAAGCTAACTACCTTTGCGCAACTTTCCAACATGTTCTTGAAATGCGATTTTTTGTAAATGCATCACTGTGTGACGCGACCACGAATTCTACTATATATTATTAAAACAAGAGATGTAGCAACTAGTCTCATGAAAATTACAACTCATTGTAAATTATTAGGCTATGCCTGTGCTACTGTTTTTCGTTTGCAATTGACTGACACATAGTAGGTCAGGCGAACAGTCTTTAATCATGCAATCAAGATCTGTTCAACATTGCGCGCAATTGTGTGCCCTGATCTTGACGCGCTCCCGTGATATTTGTGCCAGAGTTATGGCTTTGTGATTTCAACTAACCAAAATAAAGTGCTGTTGTAAACCGATAAGAAGGAGATGGGTAAGTTGTAATCAGGGCTCGCTGAAGTGGTTAGGCCGTGTGGGGGACTGGGCGGAAGTTGTGCAACGACGTAGACGGAGACTAGCTGTGTTCGGTGGGGAGGATGGGGTAGGCAGGGAGCTGAATATGATGAAATTATGATTACAAGAATTCCTGTCACGGTCAGCAGAAACAAGTTGATTCCTGAGAACAGAGAATTCGTAGCCGGCCCAAGGTTTGTCAAGTGCGTGGCTTGGGTGATAGTGTGTTATGCAAGGCGAATTCGGCGGAAGGTTTAGCCGTGCAACACATGTTAGAAATCTGGGATAGGTATTTCTATTGTATGTATTTGGCCGCTTGTTTAATGAAGGGGGGACGGGGTGCTGTGATTACTTTTTGATCCTAACATCTATCTCAATAGATTGATATACGTTTAATGTAATAAATATTTTTTGAAAAAAATAATCCCAAGCAAAAATTACTTTTGTGTAAAAATTGTTCAAAATCAGTCAGGGTAAATTGTTTACATAGTAATCAAATGCGGGTGTGGATGCAAATTGGGGGGTGTGGGTATGTATGGATAAGGGTGGGGTTGTGGGGTTGTTTTTAGGGCTTAACCTGATTTCAAATTGCATGACATTATTCTCGTCTTGCGTATGAGGCAGTATCTAAATATGTTGTAAACGGTGGAGCCAGCTCCATTGTTGATTGGTTGGGCGAAAATATAGGGCCCACTCATGAGAATGTGATCCGAAGTTTGTGATGAAGACCCACATCGGCAGGCGGGCGATGGCCGTAAGCCGCCATCGGTGCATATATTGCTATTGAAGCGACCCACTCCTGTACGAATTGCCGGTTTTAAGAGGTGACCCATGCCCTTGCGTGGAGATTGTCACCAGGTGGGTATTTTCTGTCAATAGTGTAAATGTTAGTTGATCTGGTCTTGAAGTCTCTAGCCAGGCAGTATTCCAAGTCTGTTAGATGTTGAATGGGGAGCTGGAGAGTTAAGCAGCGTTCCAGACCCAGAAAGGTCGACGAGAGCACAGTCTCTGTCTGCCCGAGCTGGTGTGATTCTTCACGGTGTTATGCAGCAGTGCTGGTTGGTCCAGCAGAGCCTTATCACCAGTTCGTGCGTGGTGGTGTTTCGCTCCGAAGCACTACTGCGGGTGCAAATGCCTGACGCCTGGTAGAACACATTGAGTAGGGGACGGGGCAACCAGTAATGGTTCTCAATGTCTCGTTGAGTACTGTGTCCCGCTTTTGTGTGAGAGCTGTTGCACCATGGTGTGGCGGCGCATATTCAACATTGCTGTAGACCAGAGCCAAGGCGTGTGCGTAGAGTCCGTTGGCTGGCACCCATGAGGGTCCAGCAAGTTTGCACAGGAGGTTATTTCTCGAAGATACCTTGGCGCTACGGACTCGAGGTGTTGCCTGTAATAAGCTGGGCCGGTACAAGCTTCACTTCCCGATAGGTTGGGTGTAGTTGTATGGCAGAGGCGCATCCATTTAGATATTGATTGAAGCTGGCGATGAGCCTTTTGGTGTTGAGGTGGAAGGCAGTCGCGGTTGGTCTTGGCTTCGCTCAGCTTCAGTCGCCAGGTCTTGAGATATATATGCTGCAAGTAGGGCCTTATCTGCAGTGAGTGTAATTTCTACTTCTGTCCATCGTGGCTGTCCGAGTGGAGAAGGGCAAGACCGTCGGCGGAGCCATAGTTGTCTAAGATTTTGTTTGAGGTAAAAATCGCTGATAACAATTTGAAATAACAGCATGGGAGCCAGTACAGATCTTGTCATGCTTGTGGTACTCCGTTCCTGAGACGATGCAGTCGACTGGTCTGCCCATCACTGGTCTTGAGAATAAAGCTAAAGTTTGCAAGCATGTTACATATGAATTGAACAAGGTGACGATCCGGGATGGTCCTGAGAAGCTTGATTGTCATTCCCTGGTGCCACACGGTGTCGTATGCTGCAGTAAGGTCCACCCAAGATGACGCATGCCTTACGACGCTTTTCAAAGCTTTCCTCAATATCATTTGTGAGTTTTACAAACTGATGGACAGTGCTCCAGCCACGGCGAAATCCTACTTGTTCATCAGGCAGATGGGTTTCGACGACGGGCTCCAGCCGGGCCAGGATCGTCCTCTCAAGGAGTTTGAAGGGACACACAGTAGTGATATTGGGCGGTATAGGGTTGTCGACAGGCTTGTTTGGTTTGGGGAGTGCGATGATAGTAGTCCTCCACCAGATCTTGGGTAAGGACTGGTTGGTAAGGCAACATGTGTAGAACTCCTGGAGCCATTCAAGACATCGTGGGCCGCATTGCATCAGGAACTCCGGGGGTATGTTATCAGGCCCCTGGGCCTTTCCACTCCTTAGTTGGCTGATAGCAGAGGTAAGCTGCTGCTGCAGCTCATCTAGTGAGAAGGATGTTGAAAGTAACCCGTCCACGTCGGTGGCTCGACGAAGTTTGGTGATCTCTTTTTGACAGCGAGTGTGATCCTTATCAATGTTCTTGAAGCGACCATTTGCGAGGAGTTGCTCAGCAATTGAGTTGGCAGTCACTGGACATTTCGATAGTTTGGAATTTATGCGGTGTGAGGCGCTTTATATTCTTCCAGGCCTTCCTGCTAGAGTGAGTGAAGTCGATACCCTGGATCGTCTCATCCCAGCGCTCACGGCGTTTCCTGTCCAAGCAGTTTGTCAGATCTGAAGCCTTTGATGACGCTTCTTCCCCGTGTTCAGAATTCGGGAAATCATTGTAAAGAGTATCACATTCCTCATCCCAGAATGGGATATAACTGCGACGACAGTCATGTGGGATGGTCTTCTTAAAGAGTTTACTCAGTGCTTTGTAAGAATTGTCCAGGTTGGAGAAGGTTGGTGTCGGGAGGTTGGGCACTTCTGAATCCACCTTTTGATGTTCATGTATTCTGTCTTTTGTACACTGATGAATCAAACCCATATTTTTTTTGCTACTGGCTTTCTATGACTATCAAAATAAGTACAACCATTCATAAATATGAAGTCACTATGACGCCGAAAGTCAAGGCAGGTATGAAAAAGTACATAATTGGTTGGATATTTTGCGACATTGCTAGCTTACGAAAATGACTTCATTCGAATGTCATATAAGCATGCCGGTATTGATTTAAATATCAAAGAAAAGACGAAGACCATAGCTAGCCATTGGTATAAAATATTTGGGGCAGTGTACATCGTCTGTGTTAAGGAATTTTGCTTCGTCCCCTTAAGGGGGAGAGAGGTTTCCTCCCGCATCCATATCAATCACTTTCAGATCGTCCTAAACCTTCCCTATACTGTAGTTGGCGCTTGTTTTTCCATAAAGAGTAATGCCCAATACCAATGGACAATTACATTAAATCTTTTTTGTACCAGAAAGGGTGTTATGGTAGAGTATGATGGGTATAATTATATGGATCGTGTTATGCCTTCGATTTGATGTTTGAAACGTATCATCTTTTTTTAATGAAAATCTGTGCTACTCGTGTACAGAGTATGCTTGCTCTGTATGGGAAAGATCAACCCATACCAAGAAGCTTGATACAGCGTTAAATGCCTCCTGCCGGCTTAGCACATGATGTCTTTGCCCAACTCCAACGGAGAACTTATGCATCCTAGCAGGAATTGCTCCACCAGACATCCGTCGTAGTGTAGGATGCATGCAATATCGTAGCTGCCAAGTATCTATTTTGAAGCACCTTATGTCCGGACAGACCTTAAAATCGCCTAAGGAGGGGAAGGGTCTCACCCCTGCAATAGTTTCTAAAGAATTTAAGAGAGTCGCCTTGTGCAAAGAAAGACTTGCTATCAAGCAAGTAACATCTATTGGTATTGAACCTGGTGAGCATCTTCTACCTGGAGCTGACTCCTCATGGGCTAAATGGCGATATCTCAACAAATTGAGAACCGGAATCGGCCGATCTAAGGTTTCCTTGCAGCAGTGGAAGCAGATCAAGATATACTACCTGTGATTGGGGAACAGCACCACAGACAATGGAACATATCTTGCTTGATCTGTCCACTGTTGGAACAACAATGCACAAAGAAGGACATTTCAAGATTTAGTGAAACAGCCAGACTATCTCTGGGTAGATCATATGTGAGAACCACTATGTTTGGACACGATAATAACAATAAGAAGAAGAATCTTTAGTTTGAATGTGTTTTAAGAAAATTAAAAGGATGGTTGCAATATCCAAGCCACTATACTTTCGACAATGTGTTAAAATGACTCAGGAAGACTAGGGTTAATTTCAAGCCCCAGCCCAAGTAATACAGCTCAAGTTTTATTGCTGACATAGTGGTGCGATTGCCTTATAAACTTTCTTATATAGTGTAAATTTCGTGCATAAAATTCCTCCAGCAAAGAAGTTTTCTGGGGTGGGGGTCCATGTGGCACCAACGGGAGTGAAAACACCTCGGTGTCATAATTGCCATTGATTTCGAGGCATAGCTGAAATAATACAATTCAGTTTTCAGCGCTGAATTGATATTTGCCTTATGACCGTTCACATATAATGTAAATTTCGTGCAAATATTCCTTCGGGAAAGTTGTTTTCTGGTGGCCCAATTGGGCATTAACGGTAAAGAAAACACATTGGTCACGTAGGTGCTATGTTGAAATATAAATAACTGTTGAAACCAGTACAACGAGGTCACTCCTGTACCACTTTCAAAGGCCCAAAACTCTGCAGCTTGCAGGACCTGCAGCCTCCTGGACCTTACCCGTTAAATTTAACGATACACTCGCAGAGTTCCCATTGGGTACTGACACTTATTTTTCTTTAATTCCAGAAATTGACACTTGCTTATCTATTTGGGAATGCCTGCATAACACCATAGCATAGTAATTGGTACCGTATACTGACTGACTCGATCATACTTATCTTACAAGTGTGTGCAATGCAGGGAAAATTCTTCATTCGTGTCCTAATTTTAAACTAATCTAAGGGAACGGTAATTTTTTCCTCATGCTGTTTTACCCATTTATTTCTCTATGTAATACCAGTGCGAAATCAACTATAGTCCGGTGGGAGCCATAGTCCGGACTCCATAGACGATAACGGAATAAAGCGTGAAACTAATGTTGCGTGAAGAGTCAACTGAATTGAGTGCCCTATTCCTTACCGTTGTAGCAGGACTGTGAGTACGCCGGACTATAATTACTTCTACACCGGGATTTCTAGAAATCGAAGAGATAAAATAGCAATAATGTTACAAAATTCCAAAATGAAATATTTGTTAAAGGTTGCCGAATTCGGAAACCTCTACATTTTTGTCTGCGAACAAGTCCTACAAAATTAGTGATAAAACTACCAAATCTGATTACTTATTTTTTGATGTATTTCCGGTGCAGTTTTGACATTAAATTTGAGAAATTAAATTCGGTTTTCGTGAAAATTGTTCTTTTTGTTTGTAACAATCACCCCGAGACACACCTGAACGATGTACTTGTGCGTGCTTCCTATACCTCAATAAGTATATTCATTCCATTTAAATAATAATAATATCACATATAAAGCGCTATAACAAAGTATCTAAGCGTTGTACATAATCACACATATAAATACATATACACACAACACATATAAATGCATTAACTTATAAATGAGTTAAAATACAATATAAACTAAATATAAACCCAATGATTTTAACATATCAATTATTAAAAAAGGAGAGAGAGATTGAGCATATTACCAATTTGCCATCCATACACACTCATATGGGGATACACCTGAACCCTTTGGGTGGCCAAACCTTGTACGAGCTTTGCTCTCTTTTTCATGTTTCCTAGTAAATAAACTGAAACAACCACTAACCACTAAAACTGAAACAACCACTAACGTAGCCTTGTTCAAGGTTGTCTGCTAAGAACCGACAACTTGCCAATTTTTATTGACATTTATTCTCAAATATTTTGAACATTGTGTTTGCAGGTTTGAAATCAGTGCTTTAATATTGAAGGGGCTAGAGAAAGATTCAATAAAAATAATTTGGTATACTCCTTGTGCACATTGGATCTAGGAGCCTGCTAGTCTGGCTATAAACCACAAATACCTATTGTGGTCAGGTGCAGTGGCTATGCTACTCAGGGCGACAGCCTTGTTCTAATTGCTTTGTGGTTTTAATCTTCCCTGTATAAAACTCATATCATTTTTTTTGCAAATGCAGAAAAAGCTTACAGATAGAACAAGGCGCTCTGCCTGAGTGGAATTTAATTGAACTTTGGCTATTGGAAGGCTGCAAGCATGGAACTAAACCAGGTGGAATTAGAGCCCTCAATTAGTGCTTGATAAAATTAAGTTTTGCCATGGTATTGCTATTTCTTTAGTTTTAGGGAGGGGGAAATGCTCCACTCCTTGTCATGTTTCTGCCTAAATGATCTGTGACATGATTTGTTGTATCAAACATGTGAACCAGTGAATGAATTGGTATAGCGTCTTCACGCGGATCAGTGTAAGTTGGTATCAGAGTCGGTGACCACCTCAGTGTAAACCTTTGGGGTAACCCAACGTCGGCAGACGAGGGGCTACTTAGTTGAATAAAATTGGTTAAACATCGTGGACGCTCCCCCCTATTGTTTCTTTTCGCTCCATTCGTGAAAATAGTAAAGTAACATAACACGCATTCTGACAAGTGACTGCTTTCGCGAATGGCGTGTATTGGATACATTCTCTCCATTCGCTCAAAACAATGCAGGAAAAAAAAAAACAATACAATTCAGGTATTACAATATGGGCACGATTTAGAAATAGATTTGTGTAATTATTTCTGCGGCACAAAATTTGAATTACAAAATCTATAAAGTCTATAAATCACGTAAAATAACAATAGAATACGGCCATCCATATCCATATCCAGGGCTTATATCACTCACGAGAGGAACCCCTCCTAGAATGTTTCCACAAATCTCTATCTTTAGCCATTCTTGTCGCAAGTTGGGACCAAGTGTTTTGTCAATTCGTCTCCTCGCATCTGGTTTTGGAGTCCTGGCTTCTGGTCCATTCTCTGGGGGTCCACCCTGTCACTCTTATGTCCCTGTTATCCTTCAGTCTAGGGGCAACGTGACCTGCCCATCTATGTTTGGCACTCCTAAGCAGTCGATAATATCAGTAACTTCTGCCTGTGATCGGATCCAGCAATTCTTCTTTTTATCTTGAAGTCTGTTGCCAAGCATGATTCGACCCATCTTCCTCTGTGCAACTGCAAGCATCGCCATCGTGGTACTATTCAAAGCCCACGTTTAACTGCTTCGAATGTCATAACAGGAAGAAATGGTAATTCAAGTGAACAACTTCTCTTTAACTCCATACTGCTTCTTTATCTTTTCATGATGTTTTTTTTTCCGCTTTTGCAATGCGGCCCACCTATTCCAATTCTCCTTCTGATCTCAGGCATAGTCACCATCCCATCACGGTCTTCCCCAAGGTAGATGTAGCTGTTTACCTCTTGAATGACTTTCACCGTCTACAGTTATCTCGGACTGCCTTGTGTGGTCATTAAACGTCACTTTGGTTTTCCCAACATGCATTCTGAGTCCGGACCGGTTTTGCCCAGGTGCTGTGAATATCATTTAGCATACTTTCCAATTCTCTGGTGACTTGGCAATCAGGATAATATCGTCGCCAAGAATCAGGTGAGAGAGATTTTTCACCATCAATGTTGAGGCCTCTTCGTCCCAATTATCTCCTTTATCTTGGAAGGCTGAGGTGAAGATTTTGGTGAAATGTTGTCTTCCTGTCTTGCTCCCCTCTCTAGCTTTATCTTGTCAACTGTTCTTGTGGAGCTTTAGGGTTGAAGAGGCTCCACTGTAACGGTCACTAGAGATTGAATGTAGGTGGTCAACTCCCTTGTTTTCAAGTGCTGTGAAATGTTTGAATTCAACAAGTCAAACGCCCTTCTCATAGTCACAAAGGCAAAAGCTGAGGGGATCTTAATACTCATTTTGGCCTTTTTTTCTTGAAGCTGGCTAACAACATGTATTTGATCAGTGGTAGAAAATCTGTCTAAAACCAGCTTGGGGCCCTTGGTTGGTGTTGTTCCAGAGTGGTGTTTCACATTCTTTTCAGCAGGAGTTGTGAGAATACCTTGTACATTACCGGTAGAAGGCTTTATTGGCCTGTATGTTTTGCTGTCAAATGTATCTCCTTTCTTATGGAGAAATAACTACGATGCATTCTTCCCAGTTGCTGGGACTCTTCCCTCTGTAAGGCATTTGTTGAATAGCTTTGTAAGGACCTCAATAATGGGCTCACCCCCATCTTGAAGAACCCCTGCTGTAATACGTCAACTCTCCAGGGTCTTATCCTCCGCGTAGTTCTTACTGCATCTCTTACTATCCGAATGTGGATGATGTGAAGGGGTGGTTGTTTCCAAGCTTTTTGGGTACATGACTCATCAAAAGGTTTTCTTGTGGTTGCTGTACGGTATAGTTTTGGGTGTAAAACGCTTCACATCTTTTGACCACCCTATCGAGATCTTCTAGAGTGCCAATCTTCCTCCTTCAAGGCTATGATGTCGTCCTTCCTAGACACGTTTTTCCCGTCTTGCTGATTTAAAGAGACATGATGAGGTTTCCAGAGAGAAGCGGCCTCCGATTTTTTTTCGAACCCGGGTTTTTTGCATTTTGGAATGCTTTTCCAATGTATTAGATTTGACACTGAATGAATAAGCCGAATACGCCGTCTTAGGTATAATTAATGATTTAGTACTGTCGGTCGTGCACGACAAACTCAAAGCAACGGTGTTTTATGGTGACAATAACGATAGTCAGTCAAGTTCAAACAGTTTGCGGTTTTCTTTTGTCGTGTTTGTCCAATAAAGCTTCCAAATGTTCTCGGTAAGTGGTCCTACAACGATCTTGTGCAATTTGAGAGAATTCGTATCCTAAAAAAATCTCCTCTGGTCCTTTAATCCTTTTGTTTTCAAAAGCTTTTCAGCTGTCTTGCTCATTGTAATATGATCTCCTCTTTCATCATACGTCGCCTGCGGGTCCTTGCAATCTCAGTGTATTTAGCTACAGGTGGATTCCCCTTCCACTCCTTCATCTGTCGTCTTTTTGCCGCAATGTTGTTTTGTTTCCTGAAAGCTTTTCAGGTCTTGATGGCTTATCTTCTGCCAGCAGTTCTACCGCAATCGCCTATTGCAGAAGTGATGGCATCGCACTGTGTGTTGAGATCTTTGCATGAATCCAACTTGAATCCTCAAAATGTTTTGGAGCAACTTTCAGTTAAATTACACAGCCTTTGCTCTGAGTGCTTCTGCATTGGTTTCTTGTGCTTCATACATCTTGCGCTCTCTATTGGTGTTGATCGTAATGAGCTCCTAAATACGCCGGGTGGTCACTGCCTGTGTTGAACTTTTAAATGACGCATACATCTGAAAATGTGGGGCTTATCAGTAAGGCTGTAATCGATTTCATTCTTCGTGACTCCGTTGGGGAGATCCATGTTCCCATCGCCTGTTGGCGATTTCTTGTTGAAAGTGTTCATGATTTTCAATCGATTGTCCTTTCATCAAAGTTGATAGAGCAAATCTCCTCTTCTGTGTCCGCACTCCTAGGCCAAAGTTACCTGTGCATGACTCTTCTTGATTACCCGCTCCAACCTTGCATTGAAATCGCCATTATGATATTGTATGGGTCTGCTACTGCTACTAGCTTTTCTATTTGCCTCATACATAGCATCTCTGCCTCATCAGGCTGCTGGTTGTTGGTAATAAGCTTGGATTAGATTTAGAGATTGTCCTTGTTGTTGATCTTGAAAGTAGCTGAGCCCTCTGTCGAAATTTCTTGAAACTACTGACATTTCCTGCTATACTCTTGTGTACTATAAACCCCACCCTTGTGACAGGTGGTTGCCTCCCGTAAGTATAGATTGTAACCACTTCTGTTAAGGGTAATACACCTTCTCCGTGTTGCCTTACTTCACTAATTCCAACGATGTCAAACTTGATACTTTCAGTTCTGTCCGTCTGTAGAGAGAGATCTGGCATTATACGTGCATACGTTCGATTTCCAATGGCAGCCTGTCATGTCCGTACCCAGAGATTCTTAGCACCCTTTTGCTAACCTTACCGCTGCCTTGGTCAGGTATTCCAGAGCTGCTGGGGACTGAGGGCCGTGGTTTTTGTTATCTGTCATAACTAGGGGTTTTGCCATACTCGCCACGCTTGGCCTGCGGGTTGGCGAGGTATTTTTCTGGTTCCGTCCCATAGCCTGATGTGGAAGGAGTCCAAATCACAAGCCTAGCCTACAGAAGGATATAAAGTAAAGTGTTCATCATTTGGGTCCAGTTGTCACCCATACTAAAACTTATGGGGGATGCACTCAAGGCCGCCACCGAGGGGATCTGGGTGTATGTACCCTTCAGCGGCATCGTGAAGTCTGATTTTCCCAGGTCTTGTCCTTAACCTACGCTAGCAGATGAACAGCTCACAACTGGCACCTGGATGCGAAAGGAAAAGAAACTAACTAGCAAAATAAGGAAATTGAGCTGTGAGAGGTAATGTTGCTCAAGCCCAACTCGGTCACTAGGGCCCCTTTTGGGACCACGTCACACCGTTATATAACTCGTTTTGTATAATACCCATACCCAGTTTGGTTCATTCCTTTTTAGTTTTGTGGTGTGTGTTCATTGTTTTCTAGTGTAAGTATGCTTCGCAAGAATGTCGTACCTTTTTATTTTGTATGACCGGCATTATTTCCATACATTTTCAACTAAATTCTTTGTGGGTTGAGAGTAATTTTGAAATTTGACTTATTGTGGTTTTATATTTCATTCAGGGTTATCTACTTTTATATCATTTATTCCTTCAACTTTTGTTTATCGTGTCTTAGGCCTAGAACTTTTGTTCAGATTTGCTTTGAATTGTAACATTCTAAACGAAACTTGATGGTTCTTTCTTCTTTGCGCGTTTCTTGAGAATGTATAAAATTGTGTTTCCCTGGTGTATTTGCTCTAAGTCTTCCATCATAATATAGTATTTTTCTACTGTAACATTATTTTCAACGATGGTGCAAACTCGGCCATTATCCTATACTTAATACCCAAACGGTAAGATACCAAAACGGTCTGTTACCCAGGTGCCTCCCTACATATTGAACATTCATAAACATTGAAGCAAAGAAATGTATATACCATTATTCAAACATGCAATAGTAGGAGATGTTTTCTTATTCTTTTTTTGCACAATAGTATACTTTGTGTATATGTGGTATCGTAATCAAAAGTTGAATTGACAAGATAAAATGTGAATCTGTCTGCACCGCGTTCATCCCGAACGTTCATGTCATTACAAACAACAGCTCAGCAGTACAACCCCTTGGGGCGACGTAATCACTCCCCAGATCGCTTCTTCCATGGCATTTCATGAGATGTATAATTCTGCTGGAGAGCTGAACATTTGTGATGTGTAGTATTGGTGTACGTTTGCGTCAAGAAGAGCTTTCAAATTATTAAGGTACATTTTTTTTTACTCTGAGCTGTACTGACGTGCCATATATATGAAGTCAATTTAGTGAAATAATAACGGTATGATAATATTATTGCAAATTTTTGTGTTGAGGGTGTAAGTTGAAATGAACTTTTTTGATAACCATCGTTATTAAAATGTTGTTGCATCACAAGCTATCTTGAAAGGAATATTAAAACCACAACATCACATTATGCTTTGCATAAAAATACAGTAAATTATCTGCAATGAGGTGTTGAAGTTTTATTTAGCCATTGGCCTGACGAATATGAAGCCACTGTCAGCAATTTCCTTCAGGATGGAAACAAAGAGCGCCCTCAATTTTGATTGGATTAAATCTGTTTTCATTATTGTATAAGAAATTGTCATAGTTATAGTAAAGTTACCTGCTTGTTTTAAAGATGAAAACAAATAATTTTTGGTTGGAAAAAATCGGAATGCCAACATTGATGACGTTATGAAATAGTAAACAAATATGGGGTAAGTTTAATGGGTTTCAATGCTCGTTTTCACGAAGAACGAATGACGTTATGACCCAACACTCGTAAAATATGGCTTTAATTCTTTCACAAAGGAGGTCAACATACATTGAGTTACATTGAAACGCAGGGGTAGTTGACTTTAATGAGCTATTGAAATCAAAACGTCATTATCGAGAAAGTATGAAAACACTTGATATAGGGTGGACAATTGATGTTGCGCAATTTTTTTTGGTGATAAAGAATAATTGAATTTTCCCCTATTCTACACTGTGTAATGGAAATTGACAGTTTAGCTGAAATGTGAACTTAAATGGGCACAGATCAAATTTCAACGTTGAAATGACGTTCAAACAACGTTGATTTGACAACTCAACGTTGTTTCAACGTCATTTCAACGTTGAAACGTTGATCTGTGCCCACTGGGATATGCCGTAACGATGCAATGTAAGGCATGTTGGTACTCCTTTTTGGTATCAATGGAAATAGGAGGCCCATAGCTATCCATAACAATAGCTATTGATTTGGTCTATTTTAAACTCAGTAAAGTCATTGATTAAAACTTTGTAGGAATGGCGGCAAAACAAAACGGCTCCTCGGTCCAAATTGGAAAATCATTGTTTTGCTCATAAAATTTAAGCCAATCAATATCCATCAGTTTAGAATATTCTTAATATAATGCAGAGCTTCGCATAACTATTTCCACGGGAAATTCGTTTTTTTTTTTTTGTAGGGCTACGGGAGGTCCTCATCCACTAACGTGTGTAAAAAGCCCTAATCCACTTGAAGTGTTAAAGTGGGTCAAAACTGCTGAGTTTACGAAGGTATTACCCCCTTAATTAGCCCTGACACGCAGGGGTGCAAAAAATGCGGGAGCTGGGAGCGCCGCTCCGAGGAAATGGTTGAAGATTTTGTAGGTATCTATGTGAACATTGCATGTTGCTCCTGAGGAAAGAATATTTTTGCACCCCTGCTGACAAGTGGCAAAGTAAAACGGGGGCGATTCTGACGTTGCTGACGACCCCCCATCTTTACTGGTTACGCGCCTGCATTGGTAAACACATTGTGCTTCCACATAAGTATGTTTATTTGCGCAAAAGACATCTTTGCCAAAGACTAATAATACAGCATAATACATTGAAAGATTACATGTGTCAAACTTCACGCAGAAAAATTTCATTATTTTTAGTGAAGTAAATTGACAGTTTTATAAAATAAAACGAGCATTGGGAACAGCTTTTTATGGACGTAAACAATATCTTGATACTCCCACAATGTTGATAGGTAGCGGATGCTGAAAGGATTTGTACCATATTACCGCATTGTGGAATTGCACAAGCTATTTTCGTCAACCTCTTATATTTGCGTTAACCATAAACCATTGTACAAGGGTCTTCATGCCGTTTCTGCAGCCAGCCATTTCGACAGACACGGCTATGAGTATTTACTCATTTACTCAGTGTATAGTGCCCTCAATCATCGCAGAAGATATCCTTAAAAAAGCGCCAGCAGCATAGAAAATTTAGAGTGTAGAATGGGATGTGATGTAGTACAGGACCAGTCTGTAGATCCCTTCATTCAATAATCTGGGAAGAAATATTTGACTATTTTTGATAGATGTTTGAACGTTTTGACTTTGGGACTTTGCAGTTCCTCGATTGTTCCAGAAGCAATTTTGGAAGGGTTTTTCTCCCCCAAATAAAAAGGTTAAACACGGTTGTCAAAGTTGACAAACTGTCGCAATTTAATAAATATGCAGTCCAAGTACTGAATTATCATACGGAATCTAAAAATGTATAGATAATGTAATGTTAGCTTTTAAGAACCGGATTGCCCTTGTCAGGTAGATCGTCTTTTAGGTTCTTACCACGATAACCAGCTACCCTCTATCGGATTTGTTTAGAAACCGATGGGGGGACACTGTAGCTGCCGAGCAGTTTTTTTTGATATAAACCTAGTGTATGTCGATAAACCTGGTTTTTTTTTCGATCATAAACATGGTTTTCAATTTGACAAAAAAAGAACGCGTTATGATTTCGAAAAGCTAGGCTTTTGGATCAAACCTAGTTATCGGCCGGATTAAACCTGTTTCTCGATCGAAAATAAAAAAGGTTTTCATTCAAATTTGATAATGTAAACCTGTTTTTATTTATTTAGGATAAAATCTATATATAACAATAATGGGTGTTGGAGATATATATTTTGTTCGGCTACTGTTTCCACACCTATCGCCATGTATTTTCCCAATCGTTTTGTACAGGGAAATGAACCCTGGATCGGGATCAAATGCATATCAGCAGGATAGTGGTAACTAAAATTAACCCTCGTCTACCTTAGCAGTTTTTTGTACAATAACTCCCCTTGATTTTCGTCTGAACATCCGATCCTGTTAAATTTGATACCCAGGGTAGCTTAGAGTTTTTCTTTCCAATTGGTACCAAAATATTGTACCACCAACATGCCCCATTATGGCGTCACTATGACGTCATATGTGAGAAGTCTTGAACAATTTATAGTTCGCAATTTTAGCGATCTCAAACAACATTATTATAGCACTCATTTTATGCTCTCATTTAAATAAAACGAGCATTCCCCACAAGTAGAGTCAAAAAATACCGCATGAAAATCGGATATTTTCAACATTTGTGGCGAAAATTTTTAATTTTTCCTATGCTGTCTATGGAAAAATTGACAATTTTGCCTAACATGGAAAACCTTATGACGTCATTGTGACGTAATGCTAGGCCTGGTGGTACTCATTTTGGTATCGATAGAAAGGGGAGCGTCCATAGCTATCTATTGGTACCAAAATCAAAAACGAATAGGGGGGGTTGAGGTTTGCCACCCCACCCCCCCAATCCATCCACTTTGGGATCCACCTGTATCTTACCCAAACCCTGGTGGATGTTTGTTTTGGGATGAAAAAAGGAGCGGACCATGTTCAATTGACAATTCATATGAATGTTATTTTGGCACCAAAAAGGGGGTTAGGAAGCCGAACAAAAAAAACCTCGAATGGGGGGGGGGGGGCTTCGGTAGACGAGGGTTAATTAAGTCTAATAAATATTTGTATTATAGTAGTAACAGAGGTCCTATGTGTAGCTCCCAAAGGCCACCTTACATGTGGAAAAATGAAGTTTTAAGCCGTTCGGACCGATAGCACGCCTGGCAGTTATGCAAATAAATAAATACTTGAAAAAATACATTCAGATACATTTGTATCTTAAATGGGGAACAAATTTCCAAAAACATGAAGTTGTGGTTTAATTTTCACGGTTATAATGTGCTTTACAACTTCGGGCAAGGCGTTTGCCATGGAGAATGAATGTGAATGCTATGTGAGAGATCTAGAATGTCTTTAGGTGACAGTTCAAATGAACTCATAAAATTAATTGGGTGGAAAGGGTAACCAATGAATCCTCCGTTCTGGTTGGGGGACTACAGGTGAATACTAATTCAAGTGCAATCATTTGGAATTTCTTTCCCTGCACGAACATATCCCAAAGTTCAGCATATTACAATAAAAAATAACGCTTGCCAAAATATTATTTTTAGCACACATTAGCGCATTATATTATTGTATGCCCACCATCCACTAAGTTAAATTTCACGGGGGTAATGAGAAAAATATGAACTTTCTTCCTATACCAAAAATCTCAATTGGATGTGTGAACTTAAAGTAGGTGAGGACCTTTAAGGCAGGTGTTTCTAGGTGTGTTTCATTTGAAGTTGATTATTGAAGTCCAAAAAGAATTTCACCCGTCTTTCCAGACTCAAGTCGAGCAATGAGCAATGACAGCTTTTAATTTACACCTGCGCTGTAGGCGGAGATTACTCGGAGGTAAACTCGATGTCTACTCCACCTGCAATGGGACTAACCACAGGGAATTGCCTATGAAGAAAATAATCATAAGAATCGTGATAACAAAATTATGGGAATGAAAGTCTCATCCAGGGAATTGAAAGTTCATCAGGTGTAGTGCGTGTAATGAGATTGTATCGAACAATTTGTCTGGGGCTGAAACTCAAACCGGGTAAAGACTATTCCGCGTTAGCGCTTACCTTGACTTTTCTGTATAGTATTGTTTTTCCATCACGTTTGTTTGTTTGTTTGTTTTTATTTAGTAATACCAGCATGAAAGTACAATAACATTGCAAATAAAATAAGGCAAATAGAAAGTACACTAACGAATATACAAACCAGAAATATTATAAAACTGGCACATATAAAAAGTACTTACAAAGCCATACTTGGATGAAAACACACTGACACCAAAGCTGACAAAACCAGGATAGCCCATTAAGTCTGCCAACAAACACTGAAGGAAGCTTATTTCCAATGGGGTCCTAATAAACGAAAGCAAAGGCTGTGAGTGAAGTGCAGGGAACTAAAAAATAACGATAAAAAGAGAAGAAAAAACCAATGGAAGGGGCTAAACTGTAAACTCAGCCATTTCTTGGCTCAGAGTATTACATGCAAAGATGTTTTTTCACATTCACTTTAAAGGCATGCTTGGTGGAGATGTCCTTGAGAATGAATATTTGTTGATCTTGTAAAGTTCTGACAAAGGTAAGAAGCACCCTGAGAATGGTAAATGTTGAAGACATGGTTGAGCCGTAACTGTTTAACTCTGTCAGAGATATTGAGGAACTTTAAACGATTGAGCTCTACCTGACCAATATGATCTCTGGCGGACAAATTCAAAACAAAACGTGCAATCTTTTTTTGGGTGATTTGCAATTTCTTCTTATCACATTGTCATACACCCGAACAGGTTTAAGAAAAAACACATCACTACTTATCGCATTATTACTTCATTACTTTGTACTCACGCTTTGTATTATTTCATTACTTTTTTTTAATTAAACGTACAGATATTTTGTAATACTCTTGATATTTGCCATAGCTAGGTGACAGGTATAAGCACTGGGCCATGATTGGAAGTCAAGTCACAATAGATGCGTGTTACATGTATGGTTACATGTATGTACAGACGAATAAAAAAGACCTTATGCCATAATTTCTTGAAAATACACTTTAAAAGCAGATACAACAAACATCATTGTCATACTTAAATTAATAATTTAGTATGTTTTTGATAAAACTAATCAGGTTTCCAAAGGAAAAGTTTTGTATTCCAAAAGGTATTTTAAAAAAAAATGTTCATCAATTTAGCACACGAAGTCAATGGCAAACACAACAGCAAATTGAAACAATATCGTATTGTTTGTCATTAAAAAAAATGTAGAGATTTTCCATATAAAGCAAAAAAGCAATTAAAAAACAATTCCGTATTTGTACGATTTATAGCTGAACTTTAAAATGAAAGTATTTTTTTTAAATACATTTTTGATAATGACATCAAATTTGGCCCCTTACCACTCATGGTGGTTGTTGTGTTGGTAATTGTTATCAATAGCTAACAAAGGTGCCACCATTGGGTATTTGTAATAAATTATGGAGAGGTTGCAATAACTCCACCGGCTAGACGAAAATACGTTGATAGAGAATGTCATTTTTCAATGCTTATGGCAATACGAACAATGTTCCCACTATTGCCATTTTAAAGGAAAGAATACAAAAAATCAAAAAGAAACAAAAATAGAGACGAAACAAGGAAAAAAACATACACATGGGAACCTTGTTCATGACATTGGGTCTATTCGTAACTAAAAGACAGCCAATGGAAAACTTTAGGTATTTTATCCTTGTGGCCAAAAGTAGACGATATGATTAGAACATTTCCATTCAGAACCATATAAGGATTTTATTTGACCGTATCACTTTTCCTCGGGGTAGAGGACCTGTCTTCGGCCCTGAATATGTGCGGTGAGATCCGGGATGAGATCTAAACATCAATATTGTATAGCCAATAGTAGATTCCAATTTATCACAAAATTTGTTTCAATTATATAGGATCGGAAACAATAATCTATTTGTGATGATTGGCATGGTTTTGCCGAATTCCTCAAATGAAAGTTGGACCGTGTATGTATTGTTGATTGATTCAGGTTCAGAAAGTGACAGCAATTTCCCTCGAGTCACCTGGTAAATTATTGATTTTTTTCTTAAACTCTTAAAGCCGCAATCAGTAATTATTCCCAAAATTTGAAATAATGCTTAATTTGGTGTCTTCAATTTCTAGTTTGACATCATCATCATTTACAAATACCAATTACCGTTCGTCATTGAAAACAGACCATGAACATTAAACTTGCGTCCGACCAATGGGGGGGATGGTTACAACCCCACCCCACAATGGAGGATTCCCTGTCGCAAAAACGTAACGAATATGATCTAAAGGCTTTTTATAAAATGCGGTCATTTTAGGAAAAAAATTGGCGGTACCACCGTCAGGAAGGTCACGGGTCCTGTCAAAGTCGGAAGGTTGGGGTGGGGGTGGTTGCACCTTTATTACTTTTGTACGTATGATGCTTATGTAGCAAATATGAAATATTTGTTTTATATTGTTTCTTATTTTGTGGCGATAACATGTGTATGCCTTAATGGCACCCATCCATTACAAAAATATATACCAAATTTTGATTGCATGAATGGCGAAAAATGGTGAAAATCCTTTACATTGAAGATTTGATTACAAAATAACGTTATAAAAGTCTCAGTATGACGATCACTATGAAAACTGATAATTTGGTTTGTACTTTATTTGAAGAAGAGACATATGTAGCTACACACTGAACCAAACAAGATGAGGTTGGTCCCTTAATTCGAAAACATCAGGGGTTGTAAACCCCCCCTCCTTCTTGGTCGTGAAATTGTAGTAGAAAAACATCTCCGTGGTTGGACGATGGTTAAATCCATGAGGGTTTTAACTTCCTTGAGTGTATAGGTCCTGGCCCCATCATATAACCATTTCCTAATGATTTTAAAATGGGAAAATCCACCACATGTTCGAAGGCTTAAAGACATCAAACATAAAGAAATAAAAACTGAAGAAAATTGTCCAGTGAGAAATAAGGGCCATAACATTATTTAATTTCGCGTCAAAATGTGACGGAAAGACATATGACATTAGTTCTGCCATTTTCTACGGCATGGATTCACCTCGACTTGTGCTGATTGCATTTTTAGGTGAAGAATGACATATTTACATATAAACACAAAAACAACAACCAAAACAACAAACAATTTTATATTTTTTATGGTTACGTGTATAATTTAACATAGGTAAACCGCTAGTGAGTATTTTAAATATATGGCCAATGGCCTGATATACTTTCCAATAAGTTTGATTAATTATTAATTTGTTTATGTCACTAGGTATATATAAAATTAAAAAAAAAAAAAAAAAAAAAAAAAAAAAAAAGGTTTTTCAATTTTTGTCATGAGGACTTGCCGTTAATGGGGGGGGGGGATGCTAATTAACGCAAAAATGACGTTGATGGATTGAAACTTTTTGTTGCCAATGCAACTAACTAAAAGTTAGACAAATACAAAAAATACAACCAAAAAAACGCCTGCCGAAAAACAAAAAAGGGGCCCCTACGGACACTACCCGCTTATGCAGTAAATGTTAAAATCGTGTAAAATTACTAAAAACCGTCCCATTTTGCTATTTATGACATCTAAATGTGGGGTCCCGACCTTTTTGACACAAAGTATGATGTTCAGTTTACCACTTCTGGGAACCATATACTAAGAGGGATATGGAACTTCCTTTTCACTGTGTAAAATATTTCCATTCATGTTGCCTCAGCCGATATCACATTGTCCACACATTTACGTATTAAATTCAAAGTTGTGTTTTTCCAACCAGATGTTATTCTCCAGAAACAGAGGTCAAAAACGTTTGATTTGATTGTTAAGTTCCCTAAATATGGCAGATTAAAAAGATACTGTACCAACGATTACCCGGCTGATTGCACTCCAGAAAGGAATACAGGAACCCTATATAGAAAATTCAAACTACCCGCTTATTAACTTCTACGGGTTCATTAGGTTTTTCTTAAATGTTGATCGGGAAGAAAAATCAGAGTGGTTGTGTGGACCGGAAATGAGAAAAGGTCAAGGAAGGACAGTGGTCTTCAAAAATTCGGGGGGAAAAATTGGGAGACGCCCGAATTAATTAGAATGAAAATCACGCGGTGTACGTAAATCGGTCTAATTAGCTCGCGCATTGCCGTCAAACGCACAATGTAAACCGATGGGATTAGATGGATTGGGATGGGATTGGATTTGCTGTTATTGTGCTATTTATGGTGCTATTTAATTTTGTTTTAACTACATTTTTGGTTCTTATATTTAGATCTTTATGGTTTGTATTTAATGTTATGTGTGGTCGCTCAAAAAGTCATGAAAACGGTGATTGTGTGCACATAAATTGTGAAAACCTGTCATAAAGATATTTCTTGTAACAAATTGTAATAATCAATACCACAAAAATATGCCCAATGAAACCTAAAAACTAATCTTTAAATACAAGGATTGGACGTGTCAAAATTGTGTAATTAATCATGCAAACAGATGTAAACTCTGATTGGAAAATGATTTAAAATGAATTAAACGATCTCCTAGATTAAGAACCACCGATGCAGATCTTAAAAAAAATAGACGACATGATTTTAACCCTCTACGATTTGATTCCAATTAAACAAATAAGGGCTATAACGATGTAACAAGTAATGAAATAACGAAAACGATATCCCTAGGTGTCTTATTTACCCCTGAACATTTTCGTTTAAATAAAAAATGAGAGCTGGGGACAATTACTTGCTCAATATCATATCCGAAGTCTGTCCAAAAATTTCGATCTCTTAATGAATGTATAAAATATTGATGGACTTAACGTGATAGGAAATTTCGGAACCCATTTAAAAGATAAACAACTGAATTACAGCAATAGCTGGATTCAAGATGAGTACACAAATAGAAGTGACCGGAAAAAGTGGTTGTATGATAGGTTATTTATACGTATCAAAAGTCAAATAATTAGAACAGGTTGTGCCGCAAACGTCAAGCTCTGAATCTGCTTCATTGAAATTGAGGTAAAGATAAAATATTGTTGTTGGGTTATTAGAGATCTCACCAAACATATGCAAATTTATTAAGACTTGTTGAACTATATTTATAAACGACTTAGATCAGAGAAGAAATATTTCTATGTAAGGGTGATTTTACATATGATGCTATAAAAGCAGACATGATAAACAAACTCACGAATACTTGGTTAATTCTATTCTAGTCAATGTGCCTACAATTTACAACAAAAACGACTTACTGCTACTCCGCCACATGTATGATCATATTTGACAAATAATGAAATGTAATCCAATCCACTATATTAGTGCCTGATATTAGTGATCACTTACCAACCATTTTGTCAACCAATCTAGCTATTGTCAACCAAATGACCAGATAATAAGAGAGTTGATACAAAGAAATCATTGTGATGCCAACATAACAAACTCAAACAAAGATTATCAAATGTTAAATGCGTGAAATTTGGATAACAATGATGCTAATGATGATTATGATAAATTTATAGAACGTTTAATGCATTATCTGATGAGTGTGTTCCGCCTCAAAAAGATGTACCATCAAGAGGAAAAAAGATCCACAGTTTACCATGTATCATAAAGGTTTGATAAAAAGTAGTAATAGGAAAACAACATTGTTGACAACAATATCTTCAGATCCATCCGAGGAATTACGAAAATTTAAAACTTTTACAAACAAGTTAAGTATGCTTAGCCGAAAATAGCGAATGTATTTTTCATAATTGAAAAATCAAAAAATATATGAAAGAAGTGTGGAAAGAAATAAATAGCATTATTGGTAAAGGAAAAAAAACAGTCCACTACATTGTAAGTTCAAAGTGAAAGTGGTAATATTATAAACAACTCCACTCCTACTTTTAAGAATTTATAATTGATTTAATGATTTTTCGTAATGTAGGGCCTAAGCTTGCATCAGATTAAAACTTACAGGGCAAGAGCATTACGATACCTTCATGATATGCAATCTAATAGATGTATATGAAACCGATTATTGAATCAGATATTTTGAAGATAATTGATCAGTTTAACCCCAATAAAGGCATGGAGGCGCAACGCGATAATATTGGGAATTTCATTATTAAAAAGTGGGTAGTGATATTGTACGACCACTGGAATGTGTAATTGAAGTTATATTTGCAACAGGACATTGTCCAGATAAATTAAAAACAGGCCAAAGTCTACCAATCATAAAAGTCTGATAACATAAGATATATTTCAAATATCGTCCAATATCGCTCTTACCAGTTTTTCTAAAAATCTGAAGACTTTTATTTAACAGGGCGTGTACTTTTAACACAACTGGATTCTTAATGAAACAGCAATTTGAGTTTTCGTACACAACATTCAACTTACATGGCTATTGCCCGATAGTAGATGTAGTTCAATATTGCTGTCGAAAAAAATCAAAAAAACAATAGGAATATTCCTAGACTATCTAAAGATTTGATACTTTGGAGTCACAGATACTTCTCACAACTAGAGCAATTATGGCTTCCGTGGTGTAGTCATTGAATGGTTTACGAACTACGTACGTTAATCGAACACAATAGGTTTCTTATTGATAATTGTAACTCAGGACGTTAAAAATATTTTATGTTGTGTTCCTCAGGGATCCATATTGGGCCCACTACTCTTTTTTTGTATGTAACGGATATTACGTATACTTCAAATTACTTGATTCATTTGTTTGCTGATGACACCATATTCTTTACTGGATAATGAAAATCAAAAGTAAAATTAAATGAAAGTAACAAAAGAATTAAAAGAAGTTAGCAATTGGTTCAAGGCAAACAAACTATCAGTAAATGCCAGCAAAACAAAATTACATGATACTTGGTACACATTATATGACATCAACAAAAACAAGGGGGATTACCTTTACGTAATAGTAACATACTTGAAAAGGTAAAGGTTACTAAATTTTGGGGTGTGCAATTGATTGAGTGCGAACACTGGAAACATCATATCGATGGTATATCAAAAAGTATCAAAAAATATTGGTGTCATAAAAACTTCAAGACACTATCCCAACCCGTGTACTACATTCACTCTATTGTCCCTTAATTTTACACTATCTTAATATGGAATTCTCATATGGGGAAACACTTGTAAATCCTACTGGAAAACTGTTAACTACAAAAAGGGGCCATGAGATCTGATCCTCTAATAGACACGACAGAAGTCATACCCGACCCTATTTGCTAAAATAACCCTGTTAACTGTTACAGATTTATACATGAATTGGAGTGTTCAGTGTTTAATCTATATAAATGATCTACCTGAGGCTTTCCAAAAATATTAAAAATGTTTTTTTTTTTTAACTTTTTCCAAAAAATAAGAAATCTTTTGGCGACAAACCGCCATTCGAAAACTGCGGTCCTATTCTTTGGAATTCACTACCAAATTTCATAAGAATCCAAATCCGTAAAACATTTTCGCAATCACTTAAACAAAACATTATCCAAACTATGAGTATTCATGTCTTGAGCCGGCCTCGTCTTGTCTTGTGTTATGACTTTTTTTCGTTATTTAATTTCTGTAATTGCTTTGTTTTTAAAGGGGTAGTGATTTCAGCCTACATGGTTTCCCGCCTACTCCTCCATATGTTTTGTGTGTTTGATGTTATTTGATGTATTTTGGTTTTTATGGAAATAAAGATTGATTGATTGATTATTAAAAAGTTGGTGTTCAAGTTATCACGTGACTCTATCTCGCATTAAATTTCCTGAGTCCAGCGGTGATGAACGTACTCCCATCTTATATTGACATTATCTCATTCCCAGTCCATGCGAGCACTCCGATTTTTGCTCTAAAACCTTACAGGAGACACTGACAACCCATGCGTTCATTTAGCGACTATTTTGGCAGCCATTTCGAATGTTCTGTATTCATTCTGGAGTACAATCCGGCAGTTATCATAGCTATTTCTTTAGAACTAACCCGCCATATTTGAAAGACAATGACATTACATTAAATTTTTTTTTTTTTGCACTACTTGAATTTGAAACACATTTGAAAATTAAAGTTGCAAATACCTAATTCTAGCCAATAAAACTCCTGGTACTTACAAAACGTGTGGAAATTTCGTCGCGCCCTTATCGAAGAGGGCTGCTCATTAAATGACGTTGCGTGAACGTCAGAATATGAGACTCAGTCAGCTAAGGCTGTTGAATCATTGGAATTTGTATTTACATGTGTAAAGCTGCAAAAGTTGTTCTCCCCCATTCGCAATACGTAAGCAAGATTTAGCAAATAAATCTACCATCGTTGTACTTTTCCATTCCTTCTCCCATCAAAATTCGGAATTATGTAGTGAAGCTTTTGAGGAATTACTGCATCGTTCCGTATGAAGTTTTTCTCTCCCTTTGGCAATTTGATTGCTACAATTTGGCGAGTAATATTTCGAACTTAATTTCCTGCTAATCATCTCTCAAACTTTTTATCATAATCGGACACTTTGTATGGCAATCCCTGAAGGTTGTATCTCTATACTCCTAACAATTGATTGTTACGTTTTGCATTAATGCAAGATTCACCTTCGAAATTTTGACTGTTTCCGCATCTCGCCCGTTGAACCAGCCCCGATCGTGAGATATCTTGCACACGATACGCTATATAATGCTCATTAATTATGCTCGATATTTGTCCTATCCTGAGTCCCCGGCCCTCACTCACAACAAACATTGCGGGTAAGTGCATACGTGTTGAAAGACTGAAGGATTTAGCGGATCAGTGAACGAAATACATATGGCTTCAACAGGGATGTTTTCATCGTACCTGGTACGATTTTAAATGCATTTTTGAATATGATTTTTTTTCTGCATGTTGCAATATCTTTGGCCAGTGTGTGTAGCGTGTTAGGCATTCAACGTTTGGTGATGTGTTTTATCAAAAGGAAGATAAGGATGCCTAGGCTCTTGTAAAGGCGAATTTTAAAGGTTGGTGACCCGGTCGACAACCTCGTCCCCTCACATTACTCCATTAAAAGTGAGATTTTGGTATCAGAAGAGAGTTCATATTTTTTTCTCTTAACCACGGTAAATTTTAGGTCCATAAATGTTTTCTTTTGATGTTATAAACAAATATGGTCGACCACGTAAATTAATTCACATAGCCAAATAGCAAATAGCCATTCTGTCTTATATAGTAGTAAGTTTCATGCTTACAATGTTGCTCATAAAGTTGGAATATTTTTTTTCAGACCTAATCTTAAAACGTATTTCTTTGTAAACGCCTCAGTAATCATATTAGAGTAGGTTAAGGATTACATAACGAGTCCACACTACCCAGGTGAAGTGAATCCATGCATAATTTTGAATTACGTAACAATGCATTTTGTTGGGAGCTATAAACAGTTCAGGCCGACTGCCGGATCCGGTAATGTGTTGCCGGATACAGCAGTGCTGTTTCCCACAATGCATTGCAAGGGCGGTAAATTTAAAGTTGGAAAGTTAATCTAATAATGGGTTTTTTAGATATAGAAAGTGATTGTAAACAAAGTATCTCCTTAAATAATGTTTAACTACGAATAAAAATATATTTTGTGATATAAAAACGATTTTAACCTAAAATGTCAATAAAAAACTAAAGAAAGTGACAAATTTGAATTTTCAAATTTCAACACAACCCCAAAATTAAAATTTTGGGTCCTGGGTGAAATTTGGCGACATAACATAACAGTTTCATAGAGTAAACAATGGAATCCCTCTGAAAAAAAAGTACCTATCCAATAAATCGTTTACGGTTTCCGAATTCTGCAGGATTTTATTTTATGTTGCACGAGATAAACTGGCAATATTACTGACGGCAGTCGGTCCCGAAGGATAAAATGGCAGACGGGACTGTGGTTTGTCCTTTCCGGCTGCAAGCCGGTTATTCAAGGAGCCCCCATTTTTTCCAGAGTTGGTGTTACCTTTACAACAAAAATGACACAAAGGTTCCCTAGGCTATGCCTCGTCCAAAGGCATTGTCAATACGCCGAAGAGGACTTGCACACAAGCAAGAGTCGCCGATTTCTCGGGCATACGCAGAGTACGGTCGTAAATCCTTAGGAATCCATTGAGAGGTGGGTCAATTGAGACACGAACATTCACTAGTTGGTGCCGGATGGAAAACATGAACGCGTCGTGTACCTGGACATATGGAAAACCACTGTCTGCCACACACGAAGGGTTTATGTAAAAAAAATCAGCTGCAAGACGGCAATGTCACGACGCACAGGACCGCTATAGTGAGAAAGTTCTGAGGCAGGGGGTGGGTGCCGAGGGCAAAGCCCTCGGTGGATTCCAGGGGGCGAAGCCTCGTATAAAGCTCTGCGATTGTGACAAGTGAACATAATTACTTTTCTGTTAATGTAAAAGAAAACTCGGCTGCAAGACGACAAATGTCATGCCGCAGGCCGCTGCTGTAGTGAGACAATTTCTTGAGACACAGGGGTGGAGCAATACCATGGCATGCTTGCTCCCCTGATTTGAAACCCCATTTGAGAATGCTGGGAAGTCGTAGCCGAGCCACCAATTACAGGACAATCTTCCTCAAAACGCAGGCCCGTAGCCAGGAATGGATGGGGGGGGGGGGGGGGTTGGATTTTCCAGAACTGGAGTGTTTTAGCCCGAAGCGCGAGAATTAACGGGTGGGGTTCCAAGGGCAAAGCCCTGGTGGGGGGTCCAGGAGCTGAAGCCCCATAAGCTCTGTGCGATTTTTGACCATTTGAAATTCATTTATGGTATAAGACATTATGTTCTGGAATTTATTATTAGAGTTGAACCTCGATTCAAATATGCTTCCGGGCCGGCGTTGGAGACCTTTTTGCAGATTGACCGTGGGGGGGGGGGTGTCGCACCCCACACCCCTGGCTACGCCATGCCTCAAAAACTACATGAGGTTAGCTCAGCTCTGAACCGATGGCAGTGGGACGTCTGCCAATTGAAATTATAAAACACCTTGTAGACAGTATGCCGCGACATCTTCACGCCTGATTCTTGCCAGGGGTGACCATACCTGATGTTAGTGACTGATTGAATTTAAAACAGTGAAATAGTTAATTTTGAACATTCTATGTTATTGCATGAAATCACCAAAGTGGTTATATGTAACAATGACTGATGTAAAAACTTGTAACAAAATCACTTAAATCTGCTTTACCCATTTTCCTTTCAGGCTAAGGACACAGTTCGTAAAGGGTTAAATTGTGGATAAGTCTGGTGATATGTTCAAAGAGAGATAATTCAAGTAGTGTGGCGACATTCACCCTAGATATCATAAATAACTCAAACAGTAAGAATTCATCATAAAAAGTGGTAAAAATGTTATTCCAACTTTATGAGCAACATGTATATTAGTAGTAAAAATGTGTAATAATTGGCTGAAGCGGGATCGAACCGGCGACATCGGCGAATCATGTTTGTTTATTTGTAATTATTCTTCAATCAGCGTGCATCGACACATAATAAAGCATCTACACCCTTGTGAAAGAGTTGGGCGCGTTTTTTTACTTTTCAAACGTCTTCCATAAAATAATGAATTGCAATAATTAAATATGACAGTAAAGGAATAAATAGCCACTTAAAGTTCCGTCTTGTGGGACGGAGGCCAATATCTTGAACTCCAAATGATTGATTTGATAGGCAGCAAAAGTTGCGAAATTTTGTTTCCATATTACAGCATAGTGAGATATTGCCCAAGGTATTTC
>JAMKCH010085313.1:0-62018 GCA_023653785.1 Ophioderma brevispina
ACGGACGCCAAGCCAGAGGGAATTTACCAGTTTTAAAGATACAGTTAAAGATCTTATAGGATAGGCCCAAGAACATGAATACCCTCTTTAAGCTTTCAGTACGTATTCCATCGGTACCTGGAGCTTTACCCCTTTTTAATGAGACGCTGCCATCAAATAACCTCACTTAAGTTGAATTCATAATCAAGTTCATGTTCACAAAGAAGTATCAAAGTTGAATCTATAACTAAAATCATTAAAATAGGCATTCTGGATGAGAAAGGTTTCTGTTCATAAGGCCGAAAGTGGTCCCACCAATCTTAGCAGAAAGAGGATTATCAGTAGATGACTTGCATGTCACAGGAGCGAAGAAGTATATCTTCCAAAAAGGATTGGATCATTTTTTCAACCTTTTATAACATAGAAAACATTTATCTCTAAATAAAGACCTCCTTAACATTTAGGATGGTTCTTATATTTCTTCTTCAAATGCGAAACTGATGAATTAAAGAAGTTACCAGGATTTTCTTACTAAATGACCCAAGCGAGACTTAATATACGATACATTTGTTTACAATCAAGCATCCATACATTTTTTGGTGTTTTCTTTGTTGATTTTTCTAAAACACCTTTTGTATCAGAACCGGTAGCAAAAGACCAGCTTTCTGACCAGCATCCCTGAAGATGTCATAGAGTTTGGAGACTAAGACGTTCAGTATCACGAAACATTATTTTCAAGCATAAGTGCATTAACAGATGTTTTGATATCAGTTGTTCAGTTAACGCTTACACCCAGGGTTATGGATGAATTGGAATTCCAAATATATATTGTCAGGATATCATGAAGTGAATATCATCCTCCACTATATTTCAGAGGCTGACCAAGATTACTTTCAAATTACATGAAATGAAGCAATGAATTGAAAATGGATTTGATATGTTTACCTTTTTCAGGTACTCCGCGTAGAAGCGTATTAACAAACTCACACTATTATTTTGGATTCCCATATCAATTTTAATGGGTATATTAAAAAAAATGGTTTCTTCCACAGTCGCTTCCGGAAGTATAATTAAAGAAGAAAATTGGACTCCTCCTCGTCAGAGGAAACCGTTCATAAAATAGTTGAGAAGTTACAGTTCTGGCAGAAGACACCAAGAAGTACGCGTGTGAAAGAATGTGTGGGAGAGGTGGTCCCCTATTTTGCATACACAAAAGAATTCAAAACACATAGTGAACTTGAATATTCAATCGCAATAGCTGGTCCGCGTATTTAGGTCAGGGGGTGATGTAAGAAAAAGGGTCCGTGGTGGGCAAAGTTGTTGGGGTCACTGTGTCGTAGAGGATGACCAGAGGCCCCTACCGTTGGGGAAATCGGGTTCAGCATGGGATCTATGCGCCAGAACCACAGTGATTACTGAAGTTTTGGACAGTGGGAATGTATTCGCTGTGAGATACCATCCCCTGTGCAAAAGACGTTTGAAATGAAGAAAAAAAGAAAAGCCAGACTGATATGTACGGGCCCAAGAGTAGTGAGAAGATAGGTAACTATACTTATCCTGCTACAGCTTACACCCGCACTGGTTTAAATTTGCTAAACATGTTTGATTCGTTGAATTCCGAAGTGTTAACATATAATACTGCTTGTTCAAATCGAATTTAAAAGTGAAAGAGGAGACGAAGAAGTAGATTTTGTGAGAATACGAATTTCTCATCAAATAGGTCTTCAAATGCACGGAAATCGGTGCAGATATTGAGCGTTTCTATTGTTACGTTATGTATTATTATACGAATGAGTTTGCATTTCTTCCGTTAAGGTTTGTATTGAATTAACAATCCCAACATCGCCAACCAAAGCCTGCTTGTCTAAGTGGTTAAGAATGCTTACTAATCTCTCCTCGGCGCAAATTCGAACCCTCACTGTGCTAAAATTTTGAGAAAATCAATTTGGTTTGAATTTTGTTAAAGTGAAATAGATCGGTCCAAAAATGATATTAACGCCAAAAAGTATGGTTTAAAGCTCCTTAACTTCAATTTTGAGCACTTTATTTTTTCGGCAACATTTTCGGCAGATTTTGGCGATTTCTCGCGCGTCTGCCCTCGACTTGGGCTGACAGTTTGGCACCCTTCAGTGTGTGTGTATAAGCACGAGGTGATCACAGCGGGAAACGGCTGGGGATTAGCATATGTTATTAATATTGCATTGGTAGCAATGGTACCTCTGGTGAAAGTGTTAGATGTCTTTTGAAATTTGGCTCGAATGTTCAGACGGGTCGAATGGAACTACCCGAGCAGATACTTTAGTGAAATGAAGCATACCCAGTGATATAGGCCCCACATGCAGGCCCTGTAGGAACCTTAGGTTAAAAGTAAAAATTTTGGAAGCTGGCAGGTACCGGTATGGATTTTCACAAAGTATAAATATTGTGGTATTATAGAAAGATAGATAACACAGAATTTACAGTCTATAAAGATACCTCTATCCAAAACAGGTTCTGTTGGGCGTAATGACTTCACAAAGTCGAGTTACGTGCATTTTTCTATACCAATTATAAATTTAGGTGCTGTGCAGCGTGCATTTTCAACATTCTCGTTTCTATGGAGCTGTCCGCCAACTTGTTGTAAGTGCAAATAAAATAAAAAGGCAGATAAAGGTTCTCTTTTATTTCTCGTGTATTGAGTTGTACTAATACGACAAATGCTATAAACAGTTACACTTCATACGTAAATCTATAAACAACATTTTATGTTAACTTCTGAATGAAGGTATATTTTGCGTGAACCTACATACTTTTATTACAAATGTAGCATTATAAACTACAAAATATTTAAATGAAATCAGATTGATTTGATTGTAATGCATACAAAAATTTATTCAAAATTTTTTTTATATGTTCAAAAAGAACATGGCCCATGCAGATCTCCCAATGCTTGGATGATCGGAAAGCCAAAAAGTCGACCCTATAGACCAGTTAACAGCCATGTTTGTCACATGTAGGGCCTGATAATTCTTGAAATAGGTCGCCCTTGACTGTTACAACACTGCGGCAATTGTATCTGTTAGAGTTTGAATACTACGGCCATAACGATTCGCAGGAATGGACCTTAGCAGGCAACAAAAAGAAGTGACGTAGATGTTAACTGGTCTACCGACTGTCACCAAAAAAAAACTATAACAATACACCCAATAACTTACAAACACTAGTGTGGACAATAAAATTTAGTTCATCTCAATTGGAGTTTTATTGATTCTCTTAAGGAGTGTGCAAGCTTTCATGAGCATTTGAGGTGGTGTAATTGAGGGTCTGAGTTCAGGGTTATGCGCGAAGTATCTAGACAGTTGAAAAAGTACAGTTGGGCCAGTTTCGGCTATTCTGATATCAACAATTGCATTGCAAAATCACCTTCAAGACCATTAACCCACCCCCCCACCCCCGAAACAACCCCAGCTACCAAGTATAACCAAGTGCGGCTTCTTGTGATTTAACGTAATTTATAATTGTTATAAGTCGCAATTGCTAATGAATGCATGTATCATTGGGAAATACAATTCCAACAGTCTTGGTCTCAGCTTTACAAACAGGTTTTCAGCAGAAGGTAGACCCCTAAAAAAAACCTTGTTGAAAGGAAGATGAGACCTTTGAACACAACCACGCTTTCCTTTATAGCTCTTTGTTGAACACTGCTTTCTTATCATATTCCTCCTGAATCTTGGAGGCGTGGGGAATAGGGGAAGGGTAAGTTCCTCCACATTAGAGCGTTAATTGTACACACAACATAGCTGATAGGACAGAGCGTGTCCACACAACTTGCTGTAGGACTTGTTACATTAGTTTCAGCTGTCCATTACCAAATTTCCATGCATTTTACGATTATTTGTCCCCCTAGAGTGGAGTCCGCATGTCACCCAACGAAATAATCTTCTGGTGCTGTTCACTGAAAAATATGTATGATTAGTTAGATGATAAATACATTCACTCTGATGTGAATACAATATCCTTTGTTGGAAATAGGGTTTTTACTACCACAATGATGCTAACCCTTATACCTTTAGTTTCTTGAACCTTCAGTGAAACGGGCCCAAGTGGTATTTATCATCTGGGTTCAACTGACAATATTCCGCTAGGGTCCATCAAATTGGATGGAATAAGGCGAGGATTTAAGCTAGGATCTTGTCTAAAAATAAAAGTGAAAAATATTGGCAAAAAGTACAGTTTAATTTTTTATTAATTTTTAGTTTGATGTCTAGTTTATTGGGACAGGCGTATAACAGGGTGCTTGCATGGAGTTGCAGCTTGCAGAGAATACAAAAGAATTATCTGCAGAAAATTTGAAATGGAAATGTTCAGGTGAACCAGATGCGTGTATTGTTTTTATAGTCTTTGCATGCTTGGGAGATCGGGGAGGGCTACAAAAAGCATTCCTTATTTAATTTACCCTTCCGTGAAAGAGGCCCTATAATATAGCCTGGTCAATCTTTGGGTGTACCGGAAAATGGTTGATACGACGCCGAATTTGACTTTCACGTAGATTAAAAAACATAAAAACAATAACGTCGTCTTCTCGTATAATGAGTACAAAGTTCTAACTGGACAATTCGCCTTTGAAGTCCAAAAAAGGATATTTTATCGGTAGTGACAAACAGCAGGTGCGTAACCACTCCAATCCTTCAGAAAGGGACAATTGCTGAAGAGCAAAACAACCAGGGCCAGAAGTGCAAAAGGCCATTCTTCGGGAAGTCACCACACGTCCCCCCACCCCCATGACAAAAAAAACCAATCTAGTGAAAGTGTAAAACATTATTTTGGTGGTTTGTCCAAACCTATCAGAATAATGTTTCCACTTTCGATAGTAAAATATCCCTGTAGCAGGACTGATAGTGCAAAAGGGCCATTCTTGGAGAGCACCACATGTGACCGAACTTTATTTCCTCAACCCCCCCCATGACAAAAACAACATTCTAAGTGAAAGTTTGTTTTAGTTAGGTTTTGTCCAACATCGAAAATAATTTTTCACTTTCGCTAGATTTGTTGTTTTGTGGGGGGGGGAAGTGCGGTCAGGGTGTGAATTCCACGAAGAATGGCCCAAAAGGTTACACACGACTAACTACACTTTAATAATAAATGTACACAGAAGTTCTATGCAAAAAATGGGTAAATTAGGGTATGTTTCTTTCCCATTTAAACCTTTCACAGAGGAACTCCAACAATATCACACAAAGTACAAGCGACATTTTCAACATAATGGTGACCAGATTTTTTTAAGTTACCAAATCACCAAACTCGCAGCACGTGAGGACCGCACCAACACAAGAGCTCTATAGTCGCTAAGGCTAGTAGTGAGCAAATCGATTGAAAATTGATGAGCGCGACGAAATTGCTCGAATTTACTGTCAAATGGCCACTTACTTTGAGAAAGCATACCAGTTACCATGTCAATCATGATATTTCAACACTTTCTTAATATAAGTAGTGTATTTTCAGACATTTAAAACACCCAAGATTTTCCAACCAAGATTTTTTATCCTTACGGGCAGGCCAGGCTTGCTTGGTTTGTTTGTTGAGTTTTTGTTTTTTGCTTAACCCAAAAAGGGCTGAGTAAGCATGGGTATCCGTCTGTCCTGTTCATCCTTCATGTAAGACATCATTGGAAGGAGCCTAGCATGAAATCTCTATAGGGATCAAAAGATTACAAGGATTGTACAGCTTTATTCCGTACAAGACTTTAATACTCGTCTAATCATGAAAAATCTTACACCAAGGACAAACCCTTTTTCTTACCGATTTTTCCGAGGGGTATTTTTGCCAGTTGCCATCTTCTGGCTACGTCCCTGAATTAAAAAACACCCGCGACACTGCACATAACAAATTATGTATCATTTTAAAGCTTAATGTCAGAAATCTATAATACGATTATCTCTAAAAATGCAAAATGTCCGCTAGAGACCAGGTATAAATGACGGTAAGCACGACGTATTCGGGTAAGGCTTATGCTTTTGAGGGAGGAATATATAGCTCTACGCATTTTGTTTTTATATGGCTATATTTTTTCTATAAAATACTAACAGCCATAAACCACATATCTTAAGCCCTCGGCCAAATTTAATTTTTTAATTAAAAAATAGAATCTGCTGCAATGATTCACAGTTATGCATATGAGTGTCTCCTTCACAGAAGCACCTGAGATTGCTGAAAAAAAGTAAACACTGGATGATATTTACAGACCAATATATTAATATTATAATACAGTTTTAACATTTTTGGCGTAAAGCTAAATAAAATAAATATCTATAAAGTACAGAGATAAATCAAAATATAATGTTTATGAATTCTATCAATAAAATCTAATTATAAGGCACTGTTGAAGACCTCTGAATTAGTGTTGTACAGATAAACAACTGAAATAATTGATGTTCTAACTAATGTCGATACATTTATCATAATTTGAGTAGGCTACAACTAGGATTAAATCCCCTCAAAAAACAACAGATTAAAAAAGAATGGGTAGTACCGTTATGTGTACCATTTCAACACCATTTATTACCTGGGCATGGGGCCTGGCGTGCAATACCATGCGCGACACGCGTTTGTACTCGGGATGTAGAATTATTGTGTTCGTGGTTCGAGCCAACAAAGAATTCCATGTACAAATAGTTGATGTATCGCGCATGACATCAAAACTTGCCTTATGTGCATGATGAGTTGCACAGTGTTCACTTACTAGTACTCGACTTATGATTATCATGAACAGAGCCCTGCTGGTCTGTTGACATGCTTGAGCCTACATAGCATCACCAACTCAGAACAGAGCCGCTCAGAATAGTTTACAGCGCCCCCGCGTGTGGGGTTACTGATTTCCAAGAGTTTCTGTGTAACATCTTCCCATTTCTGTAAGCAAAACTTATTGATGTGAGAAATAAGGCACCAAATTTAGAATCGTTTGATATGAAGTCTAGATTTAGCTCAAATTTTAGAAAGCATCAATGCGTGTTATGTTACTGATTGTTTTTATCCTTGTGATTAATTTTTTGAGAAAACACCATTGGATGACTGATTGGGTGACCATGGTGACCGAATGTGTTCATCCAAAAGCTACCGTTTACTCTAAGAGTTTTAAACAGTGTTAACTTGCAACAGAATAACATAGCAAAGAAATTGCAAATAAATAAATAAAGGAAATTAATTCAACTATACATCATCAATGCTATATATCATCAATGCTACCGAAATACAATACCATTTCCTATATCATTACTTTTGGATATTAACATTATTGAATGGTGTACACATATTGCTGGTAGGTGTGAAATGGGTCAATCCTAATTTGGCAGTGATATATTTTACTATTGCACAACCATAAGCAGACGATATATTTTTCATATCATGAAATTAAAAAGTATTGTGCGACTGAAAACATTGCATGTCATGCTAATATTGTAGTTAGGACGCTAGATGTTTCCAACGCAAGGGCTTGGTAGTACATTTCGGTAGTATTGAATTTGCAACTATACATTCTGTCACTACATAAATTATAATAATGCTATAGACTGTCAATGAAATATTTTAAGTAAAAAATGCACACCATGCAGTAATTACAAATGATTCACTTGGAACAATAGAAAGACTGTTAAGATACGTACATATTTTAAAACGAAGTACGATCGCTATTTTTTGTCAAAATCGATTCAGTGTGAATCCAAACGGCAGCCATTCCTCGAGGCAAGCGATCCACATTGTGGGACCTGCATCAGTCACTGAATTACAGTAATGTTAAAATTCGCCATCGAAGTGTTACGTATGATAAATTTATCAACTGGCGAATTGTAAAGACCGTGAGCTAAGCAACATTCTATGTAAATAATAGAATATGACGTCGTATTGCATATATTATGGTCTATACACAGACATCCGTCTCCGATTCTGGCTAGCAGCTTGACGGTAAAATTAACTAATTTAACATTCAATCATTTCCACAATCCACATGGCATATTCGCGATGTACATGATCGCGACTAGATGTTTTTATCCTAATATTTTCGGTAGATTTCCCGCCAGCTGCCAAATGACAAGACAATCGCCGTCCAGTGGGAGTTTTTTACCATAACAGCCACGTATCGGCGAGTTTTTGTTTGGTGTTCATTTGGTGTTTTCTGTGTTGTACCTCATTACAACATCTCGGTAACAGGTATCGCCGCTTTATAAGCCCGATCAAAATGGATTTTTGAAGACATTGTCATATTTGAACTTAAATCAGAACTTAATCACTGGTGCTAATCAGTATTCCCTTTGACAGAGGAGAGAATCCATGGATGAGCCCTTTAAGCACATAAGGACCATAAGCACACATGCATGACATTTTTTCTTTCAGTATTCTCAATCATATGAATATACATCAGATGGGCAAACTCATTCCATTGTTGACACTGTAAACTTTCTTTCAAAAGTGACATCGTAATCATATTATATACATATCAAATTATAGACTGTTTCAACAACTGTTCAACTTTCAGAGTGTGGTTAGCCCAGAGTATTAAGAGCCGTGCAAAAGTACCTGAACATCTCCTCCCGTTCAAGCACAAAAAGGTCATTTTACACAGGCCCGAACGGTTTCTTCACACCTTATCAGGCACACTGTAATAAATTGCTTTGATGATAAACATTTATATTGCAACGGATGATGCAATCTGAGTGCCTTCGTGCATATTCAAAATACTAAGAGTACCCAGAATGTATTGGCCAAAAATCCATCGTGACACCTGATTCCCGGGCCAAAGGCGATGAATGCCCAGCCAGCTGCTATAGGCTTAAAGAGATCACGTGATTGTCCTTATAGCCGCTGTGACTCTTGTGCACACTAATCGGCTTGGCTTATACTTGGTATCAAGCCAGCAAATTATAGGAACATTCCTTCCTAATTATTTGCAATGTCATTTCAGACTCTTGTGAATTCTGTAAATGATGGAGTGTCATCGCTACTTGTTGTATCGTCCGTTTCATCGCAACTTAAGTCTGTAGTTTGCGATTGCCTCGACCCGGGTCGATCATCTTCTTCAGGAAGTCCCAAGTGATCAAGATCATCTGTGCTGCCTTCAGCGCTACTACAACCGCTATCTCTTGTCCCTGTTGTCGAGGCTGTCTCGTGTCGATCCCTTGGTGGCGATAGAGATGTTTGCAATACGTCGTCGCTGCTACCTCCGTAGCCTCCATCCCCACCCAAAGGAGCAAGGTAGCCTTTCCCACAGTCTGGTCCTTCTAGGCGCATCAGTACAGCTAAACCCTTATCATTGTTTAGACTCCTTGCTTTCGCATGTGCTGCAAGCAACCGCGCAATTTGAATTCTTCTTGTAACGTCCATTCGGTACTTTCACATCTATAAAGTAAATATAAAATTCATGTTAGTTCGATATCAGAGAGCTTTGAACCACTACATTCATTTATAATTTTATAGTAAGACGTCCATCTAGTTTGAATCAGTTTCAAAGCGCGTGATAAAATCAATCATCTCCCCCCCCCTCTCTCTCTCTCTCTCTCTCACTTACTTGTGCAATGTATTCCACAATATGACGAGTATGTATACGCGTCATGTTAGCTATACGTTTTTATTTTTTTCATTTGACGATCGTAGAAGCATTTAAGCATCCGTTTGGCATAACAACATGACTATTCAACTAGCCTTTCATTAAAGGCCTCGTTTTATTTTTTGCCTGCTACAATCTCGAGCCCTTGTACACGGTGTGCTATAGCGCAGCCTTTTCACAAATATTTTGTTTTGTGTTATTTCTGTGATAAATCTTTCTTAACTATCCTGGGAACTGATTGGACAATGAATGACATCGATGGAATTATAAAGCGCCGTGTTTGTGCAATGAGGTCAACCAAATCTGCCAGTCTGGTGGCATTGTTTTATGTTACTGTCGGGCGGTATTGTAGTTAAAAAGGGTTAGGTTGACAGATAATGTTGGCACAAGTAATAGATATATCTCCCCCTTACAATGACCACATAATACTTTGATGACACATTCAGGCTTGGGCCTCGCCATAGACAAGCGCTTTCGGCGATCGTGTTATGGTTGTTGACAATATTTTGAGGCGTCTTTGACAAAGACTACAATTCAACTAGAACTGGCTTCACAGCGCATCTGTCCTACGGTTAAAGGGATTAGCAGCGACAATGCAAGAGGATTAAAAATATGGATGATTATAAATATTTATTATTAGCTTATAAAAAAGGTCCATATGTGTACATTTCTATGAAAACGAATTTTAATTAAAGGGAAAATCGCTAAGTATTTGAGAAATTTGTCATACCGTCGACCGCAAATTGACATGCAGTTTTGGCAACTCTATATGTACATGTACATTAAACAGCTGATTGCGGTACACACCAGTACGCAATAAACAAAGGTCAATAATGTCCGTGTGCTTCTTTACGCAACATTAGTTTCACGCTTTATTCCGTTATCGTCTATGGAGCCCCGGACTATGGCTCCCACCGGACTATATCTGCTTTCACACCGGTCATGGTGCTTAATATCGCGGTTCAAAATCTAGTATACATTTGCAGGGAAAAGTCTTTTTTTACCTCGTCAGACTTTTTATGCGCCCATAGAAAGTCAATCATCAGATAAAACGTACCGTTTTGTCTTCAATACACAGATTTATAACCAACAACTTGAAGACTATTATAGCACCCATGCTAGAAACAAAGATACCAATACATGGATTTTATGGGTTTGTTATGCTAGGATTAGCAAATCACTGCAGTGGCGTATCTTGGTGGTGCTTTCAGGGCACCCCCCCCCGGTTCATGCCAAAAGCATGCAAATATCAGCCTATTTTGGCTATTAGAGGTCCTTCCGCCCTCGGTCCCCCACAAAAATCCAGGTCTGGATACGCCAGTGGCTGCTTGTCCCTTTGTTTGGCTGTACAACGACTTCCAAGCTTTACCCTGCAAAAAGACATTTACGCCAATAATAAAGTTGCGATACATTCTTGTGCAAGAACAGTTGCTCTAATGGAATACTTTCCACCTACGTCTATCATAATTGTTCACCTTAAGCTAGGTACAAGTCATCACTGTTCCCAACCTAAGATAACAGAGCAGTAAAGTTCTCTATCTAGGTGCAGAATTCGTATACAAACCTTGCATTTGCTTGCTGTTCATATGTATATCGGCTTCTAGCTCTCTCATGTCCATGTCCATCTCAATCATGAACAAGTCGTCGGGTTTTTCCATAGTTCTACCGACAAAATGAGAATATCAAAACACCAGTGATACTTGAGATAACGACAATGTGATGGTAGCCATTTGACACAGACAGACTAATAACAGTGCGAGAAGTAGCAGAAGCAACAAGGCGGGCATCAAGGATCAGTGTAACAGTGTACAGAAGCAAACAGCAACAAAAGCGATAGGGCAACGGCATTTAACAATTAACAACTTGACAATTACCACAAGACAGGAAACAATAAGCCAAGAAAAGCAGCATATTAGTAAGATTAGCTGAATATAATTGAGAAAATAAAATTTTCTATAGAAGCAAATTTAAGGTTTTATCTTGCTTTTCCTTTATCAGCAAGGTCAAATTTACTATTTCTTCAGCGACATTTAAAGGTACTCTGAGATTCCAGCTTGTCATTTTATTGTATGAAGATACTCATCATAATGATAAAATCACAAAATTTCACTTGCAATTGTTTACGAAATACAAAGTGAAATTTGTCTTAGTTCAAAAAAATGGTCTTGGAAGCCAACAATATGCAGACATTAACCTCCTACCCACAGTAACTAAACACCAAACCTAGTAGTAGCACTAAAATTACGCTAAAATAATCCTAATCCATAAAACCTAAACCAGCGTAAAGTTACAGAGAGTGCATTTAAAAAAAAGTCGGGATCTCCACTTTTTCATAAAAATCCCCGTAAAATCGCACGTGTTTGTCGTTTTAAACTTGGTATCAGGGGACTTTCTACAATAATTTCAGATACAAAAATTAAAAATAAAACTTCTGTGTGCGAGCAAAAACTCATTGTAACATCGTACTGGTAGTTGAATTCGTTTCCTATTGAAATACGCTGTCCATGAATACAGGCTTCTCCATGCTGGTATAGTCTTTGAATTCGAGCACTAATTCGGAGTAGAATTAGAGTTAAGGTTAAACTCGATATTGGGCTTGTCCAACTGAATGGCAGAGAGCCAGTTTGGTTCAAATATCAGGTTCGACTTGGCACGCCACACGTACACCACCGTTGATTTCCTGTATACGCACATCAGGAAAGGGAAGTATGTCTCTTTATTTAAATCTAATTCTAAAATTGTGTACTTTGTGTGTTTGAATATTCTCACTTTCCTTGGACATGTTGGACGGAATGCTAACTCAGGTTAATTTAAACACTACTAGAGAATGTTCCTGATTTACAAAACAATATGAAGACATTTTAAATGTAGGCGACGGCAAATGGCTTTGACAAAATTTCGAAACATGAGGAAGAATTTGTAACGTATTCCCTTGATGAAATTATAGTGCAATTATCAGAATGGGAAGATTTCAGGTGTAAAAAAACCTAATCGATATCTATGTATTACCTATAATAAAGCGTGCGGCAAAAATTTGGGCTTTAGGTATAAAAAAAAGGCTGCACTATGGTAATCTACAATACAGCAACTCAACAAAGATGTGTCCATAGACAGTCCCTCCTTGTCTAAGCATGTTAAAGTTAAGGTAGCCCTATCCAGGAGTCTTAATTCTTTTGGGACCTGTCTGCGCTCAGAGACCAATTTTTATTTTCAATTTTTTCCCACATTCGGAATCAGCATAAAAAATCATTCATATGAGTCCAAACGAGCCTAGTCTTAGGTCAGTGTTTTTAGATGGCTTTCCAAGTGACCTGCGGTGTTGGAAGGCCATCAAAAAACCCTTACTTTTGTTGAATCTGCCAGAGTTGAAGGGTTTAGTTAATTTCCCACTTTGATTTCCATAAAACTAAGCGCAAATAAGCACAAGTACAAGACACAACGCCTGCATTGGGCAACTGACCGCCATAGGAACCCATGGCCAGTACAGACAGACCATCTGTTCTACCAAAAGGTTTACTCAATAGGTATTTCAAAAGGAAATGTTCTGTCAAGAAGGGATCAACTACCGTGCTATCTTGATAACAAACGGGACAATATTAGCACGTACCGGGCCAGATATAAATTGATCTAATGAACAAAAATAAATTTCCTTTGAACTCGATGAAAAATTCCTCTCAAAATTC
Source organism: Ophioderma brevispina (assembly GCA_023653785.1). Taxonomy (NCBI): domain Eukaryota; kingdom Metazoa; phylum Echinodermata; class Ophiuroidea; order Amphilepidida; family Ophiodermatidae; genus Ophioderma; species Ophioderma brevispina. The sequence goes on from JAMKCH010085313.1 coordinate 13,237, forward strand.
CTAGAAGAGTACACGTAAAGCTGCCGTTTTTCTTGCCGGTTTACTCATTTTTCCTCAAAACTACAATCCTTTTGTAAAAGGTAAGATGTAAACATGGTAAAAAAGGTTCTGAATTTACCAAGTAAGCCAGACATTTTATTCAGGTTTTAATTCAGCATTGCAAAAATTTGGTTGTGCTTGAAAATATATAAAATCTTATAACGCCATCAGGAATTGTGATATAAATTTATAAGCTTTCTTCTGAAACCAAAATATGATATGAAAACGGTAAAATACCATGATGAAGTGCGTTGACCAGAGTGTCAATCGGGATAATCACCTTTATAAACGTTTTTGTACGTGTGACGTGTGCGTGCATGCGTCAGCGTGCGAGTGGGGGTGTGTATGTGTGTGTGAGTGTTTGTGTACCTTTCTTCATAATCACAAATATGAGAAATAAAGCCAATTCTGGATGCTTGTTGTTAGTTCCAATCTTTGCACTTTTTCTTTTTGCATTGAATAAAGTTTTCGAAAATCATCCACAGCAAATTTATACCAATCATTTTTCTTATACCAGAAAGCTATTTTAAGGGGTAGGGGTATAACAATCGCCATTCTCTATATTACCAGTGGATAAAAATGGGTCTTTTTGCAATTAGTTTGAATTGTTGCTTACACTATGTTGAGCTCTATCAACGGTAACTTACCTTTTAAGGCAAAGTAAATTCAATAGTATTAAAAAATGTAAGCAAAACTTGCAAAAATATGCTTTGTACATATAGTACAGGAGGTATAGGAAATGTGTGGTTATCTGCTGACTGGGTGAAACATGCTTAGTTCTTATTGATACTTAAGGTTTACAACGGCATATACCAAAGGAACATTCTTCAAGAGTTCCAAGTGGATCCGAGAAAAGACATTTCTTCGTCCCACCCTAGTGTGTATGTATATAGGGGAGCGTAAGGGGGAGGGGGTGTTGTGTGTGTAACTGAGTGTATGCGAATGTGTGTGTGCATATGTGTGTATGCGTATGTGTGCATTTAATGGGAAAAAAAGGAAAGTGAAACCTGTGTGAAGAAAAATTAGTTGCAATGTTAGCCCTCCTTTTCACAGGAAGTGTTGATAACATTTCCCCTAATCCCCACCCAATGCGAGGCTGTTTGTTAAGTTGCGCCGACAGCCGAGTTAAAAATCTGTGACTTCCCCGGAAACGTATGACTAAGATATTGTGCAAGACATCCAACAGTCTTTTTCGAGGAAACACTTTGTTATATAATATAGCAGTTCTAGTTTACACATCGGAACATTTTAATTTCATTTAATTGACGTTTTAGTTAAAACATGTCCGAAGTGGACCGTAAAGCAACGCGGCACTAGGAGATCAAGCGGTTGTTGTGAATGAAGACAAAATGTTGATGCACCAAGTTGCACGCGAAGCGACCAACAACCTCGTCCTTTTACATAATGCTACACAAAGAGCCAATACAGGGTCAACGTCCACAAGTAATGAGCACGAGACAAACAATCTGGAAACATCTGGAAACAGTCCAATAAACTGTCATGCCAATAAACCATCATCATCATTAAAGCTTACACTAAATATTATCAAGATTACACTTAGAGATGTATTCGGCTGGACGATAACTGCAGGGCTTCCGATGTTTGCATTACACAATTTTGGTTATGAAAATAAAAACAACTGAAAACAAGCGAACTAAACAATAAATTGCTTTATCAAATTTGAAGACTATATTTTTGAATAATACACTTTGTTCGTTTCGGGTTAATTAAAGTTTAGAACTTGGACAAAGCACGTATTGTTTGAATGCAGGTCTTACTACCACCCCCCCCCCCAAAAAAAAAAAGGAAAAAAAATACGTATACAACTGTTAACACGTACATTGCAGACTCGATCATTTGCCTTGTACGTCATCAATACGTCTGATTTCAACTTTGCCTCGGACGATTTCAGCACAAGTATAGCAGACGTAGAAAGGCCGCAAAGATACGAGATAGGCCCTATAATTTAGAAAAAAAGCATACAAGATCATGCATGGCCTGGCCGCGAAACTGGTCGAAGTGGGGGCGTTTTACCAAAGCGGAACTCAATTTTTATACGAACAACTGGTAATATTGGCTTAATTTTCTTAATTTTTCTGACAAGTAGAATTTGCTAGTTGGGCGAGCGACAAAAGCGTCCATCCTACAGGCTTGAAAGCAAGCGTTAATTTCAGATTCAGATACAAGGTTAACAGGTTAATAGGTATTGATAATTATTTGTACTAGAGATTACACCATGCACCGTTTAGACTTACGGCGGTCCGGAAAGTGTGTAGTCTGTGTCACAGCACTGCGAAGATTATTATCAATTGTTACTAACTGAAAGCGCGAGAGATTAACGTTATCAGTCCGTCATAGAGAATGTGTGTAAATGAAACTAAATCTCAAATATCTCCGGAAAACTAAGGGGTTCTATGGAAGTTTTGGCATCAGAGGGTCCGTTACTATGTGTTGTTTTAATATGTATCGTAATTGGGTCTGGACCTATAGAACCTAGCGAGAAAATTGAACGTTTTTGTCGGGTACTTCGGTACTCGCAAACACGGAAAAGTTAACACGCAATCTCTACGGGCGAATCCATTTTTCCTACAATGCCTTTCGGTATTATTCCAGTCTTGAGAATTTTCAAACACTGGTTTCAATTTTTTTTCAATTTTAGAAACAGGAATTACGTACTTACCGGACCGCCGTAGTTTCGACTTTTGGGCATGTGTCAAGGTCATTGGACTTCGACCACTGTTTAAAATAGGTAATTAAGGGTTGCGATTATAATCTTTGACTTGAACACAACTGTACAACAGAACTGGCCTTGGGCCTTTGTGTAAACCCACTGTTGCTCTTTCAATACCTTCACATAAATGAGAGCTAGTCCAGACAGCAGTGGAATCTGATATAGTAATGGCGTGTTATAAGCGATGTGCATGATGAGCTAAAAGAGCAAATTTGCGTAGCAAGTCGGCCAGGACATTGCGTTTTGCTTCAAAAAACAACCAAGTGGAAAAGAGCTTTGTGCAAGGAAACAAATAACGGGATAAGGGACGATATTACGTACTAGCTTATTCCGTATTATATGTAAGGCTAACGCGTTGTTTTTTTATACAACGCGTTGCCCAAACCTTCCTTCATAATGGTTGTTTTCACAACATGTTAAAGTATTGGTCTGCATGCGGTTTGTCATAGTCATAGTTAGCACACGTAAAGTATATAATTAAAAGTACAGTTCACCAACACATTCATAGGTAATTTGTGAAATAGTTACTAAATGTCAGGGAGTATAAAGTAAGTCAGGCGCCTAATTGGTGCTATATCGTATGTACCCACCTGTACTTTTTCAAGATTATGATTTTGATAGACCATTTGGTCGTAAAAGACATTTTATTGCGTGTTTTCCGATTCGGTATGTTCTAGTTACTCAGTAAAGTAAGTCTAAATATTGCGATGCGTAGGAATTTTATGAAACATGTCTTATTCTGTCTGGCCTCCTTTTCTCACGAGTAAAGACCTACAAATTAGTGATTTTATTTCCTACAATTGTGAAAACGTTTATAATAATCCCTATAATGAGATTCATTACACGTTTAATGACTCCAATGGGGATATATGACCCATGGACCAGTACCACGTTCACTCTGGCACAAACAACCGCTTCAGCAGCTGCAGTTATGGTAGTATGGTCTACACAGAGCGAGATTTAACTAAAATACCAATGCAATTCGCAAATGGAAAAATGGTTTCAATTGGATATAAACCGTTTAACAATAATTATCACTCAATAAGTACTTAAACAAATACACTTTGTACACGTGAGGCCATTATCGTTCATGTGCTGCACACCGTTTATAGGCTACAGAGTGTCCTAAAAATGTTAACCCACAAGGGAAAAAAGCTTTGTGTACAAGTAAAGATAAGTAGGGTTTTTTGTGTTAGTATGTCTTTAAAGCCTGATTACTAAGATTTTATTTGCCCTTATTTCATTCCTTTCATTTTTAGAACAAATAGGTCGATCTCAATCTGAGTTATTTAAATATATGAAAATTTCATTAATACAACCGTTAATCTTCAAACTTTAATAGTTCAAACACTCGTTGGAAAAGTCTACAACGGAGGAAAGAAGAGAAGGAAAATGTAATACACCAAACAGCACCAACTTTTAACATGAGGAGCTGGTCTCCTGCCATTTGTTTCTGTTTTGTGTTTGTTTTGTATGTTTATGGTTTGTTTGCTTGTTTTTACAGGAGATAGTGTAAAAAATAAGAATCCTCCGTGATAGAATGGTCCTAGTTTGCAAGGTAACATACGGAATAAACCGTGACCTTGTAGACGAGGCTATTGGGTATTGAAAAGAAATATTGCGTGCAGCCACACAAATGGGAGAATACAATAGACAGTAGGCCGGTGGGGGGGACCCTGGCAAAGAGGTTCTATATAGATAGAGAGGCAAAAACGTTCTTACGTAATCTTTAGAAAATTATCGTCCGCATGTTTTGCCGACCACAAAGAAACATAGAGTACCAAACAATAGAACAGCAATGGCTTGCCTCCGCCTTCTTCCAAACATTTACTGTGGGTGCAGCTTTGCATATACACTAATCGGTAGTGATGCAGAATGATACCAAATTGATGTATGTGTTAGGAGGTGGCCAGGGTAATTAATAGAGGCACCTGGAGATAATTGTTGCCTCAGTTACTCTTTTTTCTCATAATGGCAAAATGCGCGACTTCGGTTGAAAAGATGTATCATTGAGGCGGTTTTTATTTAAATCCAGACGACTGACGTGTCATTTCATCGTTGTGGCCATGGGTAGGACAAATTTAACCACCCAATAGCACCCAACATACCAACCAACGGATATTTTGCCGGATTGTTTGTATCGAAATGACATTATGTGTGTATACCAAGACACACCAAACTAAATAATTAATTCGATTTGTGCAATATTCAAAATGTCAGCGCCCAGCACGGAACGACTGGTTTTGAATGGGCTTCACACCCTTTGGGACACTGGCATGCAGAAGTGTAAATTATAGACACAATGATATGATGTGACACCAATGTATGGCGTACACAGCACAGGTTAGAATCTTGTCACTGATATATGATAGAGGGATTAATACATACGACTGATGTGTCATTTCTCAATATGTAACTGCTCCACGTTGATATGGAAGGGCAGTTTTATAAACCGCTGGTCATGATTTAGGATAGTTCATTGTGTTTTAGCATAAGTAGACAATATGGCTCTATCGAATGAGACAAAACACACAGGCATTCATGACTATGGTTTGGTAGAATTACACATGCATGCTGTAATCATTTACTGATAAAACATTCCACCAGCCCGTTATCCGTTCGTTCTGGATATATAAACATAAAATTCTTTTCCATGTCGGCAATGATTTATCTGGGGAGATCTATGGATCACCGAATTCTGTGTCATCTTCCATTTATACAATTGATATGATCCAAAATTAATAGAGGCACGCACATATTCAAGTCAAACTATATTATAATAGAGCATAACAACTGCACTACTCAAGAGTCTAATAGCAGGGATCCTAAATTAAAGGATAGGAAACGCGATCAAGAATGTGGAGGCATACGGCATGAAATCAGTGAGCTAATCGTTCGCTGGTCGTACGTGGCGTTGTGTAATTTACGCTCGTCATTCGGGTCAACAAACGTCATACGCATAAATTAGGAGCTAATTAGGTAGCTATCGAAATTGGTGGCGCTAGTCTATCGATATCGAAATCGTTCATGTGCATTTGTAAACAGTTTCACCCGCCTGATAATAGTAAATTAACGGTGAATTTTTAAGCAACATATTCTAACGGGCCCCGCCCGTGCCGTCACATACTAAGTTACAAAGCCTACAAAGGCGGTGTTTGTTTGTTGTTTGTTTGTGTTTTTTTTTTTTTTTTGTTTGTTTTGTAGGATTGCACGAGGATAACCCAGCGTTGACAAACTTTGTCGTGGAATGTGTTTGTTACTTGCTTGATTTATTTATTTATATTTATGGCATTTGTTTGTGTTATTATTTTGTAGGGCTAATGACATACTTGACAAGGTTTATACAATTTTAATTACCCTTCACTAAAGATATAAGAAAACAGGCTTTACCATAACTGAAAATTTAGCTACTGATCTTGAAACATGAAATATTTTCCATGAATTTGGTTTTTATTCACTGTGTACTCTCAAAATTAACGCAAATTTTGCCTCAGTGTCAAGTCAATTTTAGACATCAATTAGACAATATGACCTACTTGATCAAGTTATTAAAGCAATATTAGCACATTTTTTAAGAGCGCCCCCAATTTTCAAAATTTGATATTTTTGCACAGCTATGTTGGTAATTGTCTAGAAAACTACACCTGCGAACGAGAATGCTCAAAAATGCGTATTTATCATAAAATGAGCGATTTTTGTAATTAGAATTGGGGATCCTAGATTGTACTTAAGGGCAGAGCTGGAAAAGCTAAGTTTATGTCCGTCCATGATAAAATAGTGCCACCTCAAGAAAATGACCTCTAACTTGACTTGCCTGAACCAATAAAACAACTAATAGATGAGCGTAGATACGTACATGGCGCTATTTCCCGTCTATTTCATATTGGAAGGCCGTTTCCAGCAGCCGTTGAATTATTATCGGGATCCCGATGTTAATTTTTCTAGTTACAAAATTCCTTCGTTTGCGACACATAGACATTGTAGAGCTTAACCATTCACAGGTATAGTTTACTAGCCAGTTACCAATGCAACAGTGTAAAAATCTCATTTTTTTTGAAAAATTGGGGGCGCTCTTCAAAAAAAGTGCTAATATTGCTTTAACTGAAAATATTTTTGCTTTAAATTTGAAGTAAGTAAGCAAGCAAGCAGATAGCTAGGTATGTAAAATTTGAATAGTTGTCAGTGATAAGCCTCAAAAGTTTTCCCATTTAAAAACAAATCTCACCTGTAGGATCCTCTGCGGTTAAGCTTTGCGTTTTTAGTAGCTAGGATAGCCATTATAAGAGCCGTTACAAACGCCATTATACCACCTGCAATGATGATATACATAAGGAGCGGGGACCTCACTATCCTGACATCGCCCAGTTGAACTGCATTGCCGTCCAAGTCAGGAAATATTGTCGACTTGACTAAATAATGACAAAAGTTATAACATTAATGTTAGTGATTATATGGGTAGGCAGTAAGATGGTAAATGTGTATTGTTTACGTTGGGATGTCTTAAAGTGATTTTACCCAAAAGAGTCAAAATATTTGAAATTTGCAGGAATATCCTTAAAAAGGATAAGTATGGTTTGTAGCACTTATAGGGTTTGTTAGAATACCTATACATCTACTTGTTACAGACATGGACAAATCTAATTTTTAATGTTTTTTTATTTTCCACTGAGAGTGCCTTTAAAGGGGAGTGGATATATATTGACTCATACTTGGTTGTGCACAAAAAGAATCTCCAATTACTATAAAATGAAACATGTTACGCGTATGACAAGCAGATTGCCACTACGAATCAGCCTTATCCCTGGTAGTATATCCGCGGCGTACAAAAAACAGTCCGCGGCCAATGCGCAACCCAATCACACTCCAATCGCATTTTTCCCGCTTCAGATGGTCTTACGGAATAAAGCTCATAATGCACACTAGTCATTGTGCGCATGAGCTATATTCTGTAATGTGATTGGCTGCCCTCCGGGCGCGGACTTTTTGTACGGATATACCAACATACCTACCACACAAACCTAATAGGGCCGGTGTGGCAGGAGGTATAGTCCCCGGAATCATAGTCCACCTGCAACGGTGGAGAATAAGCTAGAATAGGACACTGGATTCAGTCGACTCTTAGTTTCACGCTTTATTCCGTTATCGTCTAAAATTAATGTAAGATTAAAGTCCTTGACCGAGATTAAAACGCGCGCTTTAGGACAATCATTAGTATCTTAAATTTATCGAGGTCACCTGAATATCTAGTACATGTATTGCCAGGGCACTTGTACGGGAGGTCGATAGGTTCACTTGGCCAGGCCTGTCTTCCAGAAACAACACAAACATGGGAAGAATACTAATTAATCACCTGCATAAATATATGAAATGTATAGGTGAACCTGGTTCGTGTATTTGTATTCTTCGCATGCTTGGATAATCTGGAGGAAAACTAAAGTCCATTCAACATAAGCAACATAACCCCCTACACAATACATGTACCTGGTTCATCTGAACGTTTCAGTCATTTCTGCAGGTGATTCTTTTGTATTCTTTGCATGCTTGGGTTGTTCTGCAGGACAGGTCTGGCCAAGTTAACCTAATGGCCTCTCGTACACGCGCCCTATGATATATCTTTTTGCCGGTGTGGCAGGAGATATAGTTCCCCGGACTTATAGTCCACCTGTAACGGTGGCGAATAATAGGGCACTCCATTCAGTTGACTTTTCACGCACCATTATATAGTTTCATGCTTTATTCCGTTGTCGCCTATGACGGGGGGGCTATATATTCTTTTACACCGGTTTATACTTATCATCTTTATGACCTCACAAAAAGTATTCGACATCGAAAATCGAATGCATAATTTGAGACTAGGCATAAAATAATTTAAAACTAAACTTTAAAAGTTTGATTTATTGAATTTTGAAGTGGCACTAAAATTTAAGTGCTACATCAGTAGCACTAAAATTTAAGGAAAACAAAGGAAACTGCATCTAAACGCTTTTAAATGCAGTTTATAAAGTGATATCTCATAGTGTGAAAGAATGTTTTCATATTTTTGAAAATGTGAGCGGCATTCTAATAGAAAGTTACCTGAGGGAATATTCCAATACAGTTTAAAAACATGGAGTCAGCTTCTCTTCAAACATTGCAAATAAGTTATGAAGAACCATACGATATTATTATAAACATAAACGTAGGCCTAGATATGAGCTGATATGCTACTGTCATTACTCCATGCCTCGGGTTATTAAAGATAATGCAATTTCTGCAAAAGTTCAATTTAAGGCCACACTTTGTATATTAGGAAGGTAGGCCTGTAGTAAACCTATATCGATAATTAATCTTGCATAAAATAAAACCTTCACAATAAAGAGATAATACAAACAGACGGATATCCCTATGATTAGCGTATATGAGCCCAATGACCTAGCAGATCATAGCTAACAAGTATCGAGAGAGGGGATAATGTAGGTATCTTCCTCCTTAAATTTCCCCCGAATTTCCTTCATTACTTCAACGTCAATTACCGCCTCCAAACCGCGCCGGATTTCACCCAAATTTGTATTGGGAATTGTTTTTTCTTTCAATAAAATATACCAATTACAATCTTTTATGAGATTTCGCCTGAAGGTGAAAGTTGAACATTTCCCAGTTGATTTGCAATAGGATAGTTTCGGACAAAATGTGCCCGTATTGCTATGCCCTGATAAGAAACTCCTGATTCAGTTTAAGAGGAAAGGGATACCTTTCTGATGTACTCGGTTTAAGAGTCGGTCATCAAAGGTTAAGAGGGCATTGTGAACATAATCATGATAATGGGAAAGTTGCGAAAAATCATAAACGTCTAACGCTAAATCAGCGGCGTACCGAGGCAGTCGATCCAGAGGGGGCAAAATGTGTAAGTCGTCCCGCTAGAGGGGCAAAATTTGTAAGTCGTCCCGGTGATTTGCTCCAATTAAGTCTGAACTTAAGTCTATTAAAGTGTACTAACAGGCTAATTTTTAATTTAAGTATGTTTTAAAAGATATCTTTGCGGTCTGAAAGAAATAATATCTACTGCAATATAGATTGCCTTATTAGCAGAATTAACTAATAAATGTTGCCCATGGAGGTCGCCATGTTCGGCATTGGTGACGTCGCTCGGCATTGGTGACGCTGTATGACTTTGTAAGTCAATAGATAAAAACAGGTGTCTAAGGAATGTCTAGGGTACTCCTGGTCCGAAAATCGGATTATATAGTGTGTCCAGTAGAAACGCAGTAACGATCGATTAAAAAACTGGGGCGGATTCTTGAACAGAATATAGCTGAAAAGGTTTGGTTATGGCATTCACTAGTCCTTCACTGGCTACTTATTTCAAGACACGCTATGTACTATATACCATCATGATTTCAATTTTTCTCGTGGGCCGATCAAAATGGCCGCAATCATACGGAGGATATTATAAACGTTTTACTTTGATATCAATAATATAGTGTCATTTTTCTGACTGAAAGACATTCATTTGAATCAAAAAAGTATTTATAATATGTTGAAGCGCAAATTATATTAGCCTGGCATTTCGCTTTAAATGCGCGCGTATATTTCGCACAAAAAATGGCGAATTAACTTAATTTTTCCCAAATTTGGCCTGAAATTGGTCGAAATTCCCCGAAGAAGAGAGGAATGAAAATGCATATTTTGGCCCATATCGTCCCGCTTTTTCAAGCCAGATCGGTACGCCACTGTGTCCTAAATACCTATTTTTACGACTGTCTATTGAAAATCTTGTCACATGAGAGTGATTTTGAATGAATAGGCGTTCGCGTTATACGTTATAATGGTTCTTTGCAACTCCCAATTTCTTTTTGTGGGTGTCAGACGGTTGGAGTGAGTGCCCAGCAGACTTTCAAGCCTAGATCAATTATACCGTCACGTACGGTGTCCGTGCGCGTATGTTTGTGTGTGGAGAGACTGAGTTATGGTTGTGTACGTGGTGTGGGTGGGTGGATGATTGTGGACGTCTGTTATGAGGCAGGTGGGCGTGGGTCAGTGGGTGTGTATGTGTGGGTTGGAGATATGGAGAGTGAGTGAATGAATGTGTCTGCATAAAGATGCGTGCAAACACGCGCGAGGGCGAGTGTGCATGTGTGTGCGATTGCGCGCACGTGTGTCTGCACGTGAGTGTGTGTGTATGTTTGTGTGACTTTGCAGAATAGAAGATTTACGTACATAACGTATAAGCCAGGTTACTTCCTTCGCCGAATGAATAATCGATGTCCCAAATTGAATAAAAATAAGTACTTTAAAAAAATAATTTGCCAAATATTTGATACTATGAGAGGTTAAACATTTAATCCATCATTCTGTATAACGTACCAATGTAGATAACTATATTATTTCAATTTTGCCCGCAGGCTAGGCAGTGACTTGGCGTTGCTAAGGCGTGAGGTATTTTAATACTTGTGTTTCTGGGTGGAGTGTGAAAGTCAGTGATGATTTTCACGTACATACCGCAAGCTGAAGTGATTGTCTAATACTGATACATGTAAGTACAACCAGCCTTAATTTCATGATAAGGTTGTTTTACATGAACATGCTTTGTAATTATAATAAACATTTTAAAAAACCTACGGTCTACCAGGGGTACTTTGCAGGGTAAGGGTTTTGGAAAATACACGTACATTTAATTAATCAACCAAACATAGTTGTCGGAAAAATATTGGTATCTAAATCTCGTTTTACGAGTACGACTCATTTTCAAAGCATATCCAATGATTTTGAATTAAAAGTTAACGATCCATAATCAGTTATCGCCTAAAATGGTATTCAAAATAATAATTTTTGAGAGTGTTGCTTCTAGCAAAAATATTTGCGTTCTAGCCAGGGCACTTTCACCAAGTATTTCCAAGGAAGCTAGCTCGCTTTCTTAAGACCACTAATACAATGATTGAATTTCATGTTTTACTATTTTAGTTTGTTATTGGATGTAATCAGAGAGATCCCACTTATTGTCAACGTGTCCAATCTACTTATCTGAATCATAACTACAATGTGCATTACGAACGTTTCTAATAATAACAGCGAATTACGTCTATTAATAAAAAGACGGGTCTAAATATAGCACATTGCTCAAAATAGCCAACTTTAAGTTCAAGATACCCCAAACAAGGTGTTCATATGTAAAGATAATACGTCTAGGATCCCCAATCAACTTGTCAAATATTTTCTATGTGCTTCTGCTTACTCTGAATGCATGGGCATGTATTGCTAGACCAAACTATTATCAATATAAACCTAAAGAGTTAAAGCATTATTAGCACATTTTTTTGAAGGGCGCCCCCAATTTTTAAAAAATTTGGAGATTTTTACACGGTTGCATTGGTAACTGGCTAGTAAACTATACCTGTGAATGGTTAAGCTCGAAAATGTCTATGTGTCACAAACGAAGGAATTTTGTACTAGAATAATTATTATCGGGGATCCCCGATAATAATTCAACGGCTGCTGAAAACGGCCTTCCAATGTGAAATAGCCGGGAAATAGCGACATGTACGTGTCTACGCTCATCCATTAGTTGTTTTGATAGTTCGGGCAAGTCAAGTTAGAGGTTATTTTCTCGAGGTGGCACTATTTCATCATGGACGGACATAAACGTAGCATAAAAAAAAAAAAAAAAAAAATTCTAATATTAACAGCGAATTACGTCTATTAATAAAAAGACGGGTCTAAATATAGCACATTGCTCAAAATAGCCAACTTTAAGTTCAAGATACCCCAAACAAGGTGTTCATATGTAAAGATAATACGTCTAGGATCCCCAATCAACTTGTCAAATATTTTCTATGTGCTTCTGCTTACTCTGAATGCATGGGCATGGGCATGTATTGCTAGACCAAACTATTATCAATATAAACCTAAAGAGTTAATTCAGCACCGGCTAGCTACTACAGTGAGGTACTGTACCGTTACTTTGGGATGTTGCAATTTTCTTAATCACGGGAAACAACTAGATCAATTAAGACGTGGGCAGTAGTGTCGATGATGACAATATGTTAACGTTGATTATCGTACCCAGTGCGATATATATTGCTCATCGATCATCGAAATCGATTACGTTTCTCATGGATACTTGTTCTTCCGACCATAGAACGAGCAGAGTCCTTGTATCTCATAAGTTTTAACACACACTTGGTGTGAATCGTCCTGATGTTTTGTTGTAAGAGTAATCTTTTTAAATTAGTGAAAATATTGTCAAAGAACTCAGAGAAAAACATTGCTGCATACCGAAGGTTAGGCCCTAATTGACTAATGAAGATTAATTGACTAATGAAGAATCTTGCGCCTACTTATCCCATAATCCATAACCCTATCATCTTAAACCTATCTACATTGGTTACCTTGACAACGTCCCGTCACAACATCACATAATCCGGTAGGCGAACACGTACATCTTTTTTTGCAGTCTTCTCCATAAAAACCTATTTCACAAGCGTTCTCGCATCTGTGAGCAAAGTTAAAATAAAAATAATTGAGAAGAAATGATTTTCAGTAAATCACTGAAAGAACGTGGGAACGTTTACGTCCCTGTAAGGCGTTTCTTTTAACTTAACACAGTTTTAGCAATGCTGTCACCCCTCCCCTTCCCTGTCTTCAAGTCGCATTTCGTGATTCCAGCACATTCTGTTTTATGATTCATTGTTCACTAGATATCCTTGAGAAAAGCTTATTCACAAGTTTTGAGCTGATCCCGACTTTGCGGTTTTGTGTTATGAGCAAATGCTCGTTTCCCACGGTCCCATAGGCCACTGTGCTATAATTTCTGTCCGTTTACCCTGATTCATCTCAGGTTTACCATGTTTACGGACAGAAAATACAAAATCGCGAATTTCTTATAGACACGACCGAATTTGCACGTAAGATTTGGCACACATGGATTACTAATGTTAACGGTTCAGATGATATGAAAATCTCAACTTTTTTTGAGGCAAGTCGGGGGGACGAGGCTGTGGATCACGAAATGCCCCTTTAATCTAGTAAGTCTCTGTTGTGTTCTCTCTCCCATGACGCTTGGTCTTTGAATTATCCTTGTTTAGGTTGCCTGCACATCTATTGTACCCATTCTTAACACAATAATAAACTTTGAAGTATTTGAAATAGGGCCTATTCTAATATACCTTTATTCAATATGTCTTTACCAGTCTTATGCTCTAATGGTCATCATTCTACTTCTCGGTTTGTTTTGTATTTTTTTCTTCATCTATTAGCATCACTTCCCTTATCTTGTAATTTCTTTGGTATGTAGGTAGTTTCTTGTTAATTTTTCTTACATTTAAGTTTTTCTAAATTTTTGTCTGACCGAAGGCACTGCATTACACGCTCTGCGTTTTGCAGTGACTTATCGACTTTATTTATGTACAAATAATACACATAATTATTATTATTATCAAAAAAAAAAAAAAAAAAAAATAATTTCTTGTCCAGGGAAATTACAAGATATCTGAATCTCACAGGGCTCGAACGCACGCCTATACGCATGGATGAGCATACACTGGAGTCGAGCGCTTACCTGATTGAGCTATCTTGTCCGCTTGGGGGGACGAGGCTGTGGATCACGGAAATGCCCCTTTAATCTAGTAAGTCTCTGTTGTGTCCTCTCTCCCATGACGCTTGGTCTTTGAATTATCCTTGTTTAGGTTGCCTGCACATCTATTGTACCCATTCTTAACACAATAAGTATTTGAAATAGGGCCTATTCTAATATACCTTTATTCAATATGTCTTTACCAGTCTTATGCTCTAATGGTCATCATTCTACTTCTCGGTTTGTTTTGTATTTTTTTCTTCATCTATTAGCATCACTTCCCTTATCTTGTAACTTCTTTGGTATGTAGGTAGTTTCTTGTTAATTATTCTTACATTTAAGTTTTTCTAAATTTTTGTCTGACCGAAGGCACTGCATTACACGCTCTGCGTTTTGCAGTGACTTATCGACTTTATTTATGTACAAATAATACACATAATTATTATTATTATCAAATGGCATATTATATCGTATTTACACTATCGTCCAGTACCTGTATGTAATATTGTTGACGGACAAATAAATGAATCTGAAATGAATCTGAACTTTGGTCACGCCCTTCTAGCTGTATCTTAAAATTTAAGACTTTAAAGGATGTGCCCTTATATGTGCTTGCGATTTCATTGGAGTGATTATATCATTGAGTATTATGAAAACATATTAGTCCCAAATGAATAGGTTACTCATTATGTTATGCTGGATGTTGTGTGATGCTAGATCCAACTATTCAAATCATAAGCGAAAAAAATCAATAGTCGCTTTATGATTTCACAACTATTGTGCCAGTTGTTCTGACCCTGTTTTGAAATGGACTTGTCCAACATGTGTTTGGGCCATTTTTTACCCCAAATCAATAATCTAAAATTTTAGTCATTCATTTGTTTTTCAAAATTGCTCCTCCTATGTTAGAAACAACATAGATCTATAAAATTTAAGATCAATATTTAATTTCTATAGGTGGATCCTGCATCCAAACTGACCATACATTTCAAGTAATACCCAGAATAACCTTTAATATGTCGCAAGCAATTATTTTGGTCACCTTTTAAATGTTCCGCTCAATAACAAGCTTTTACCCTGTGGGCTATCTCACCGGAACTCTGTACCACGTGACCAGCAAACTGGAAAATTCTGATATCAGATAACGTTTCCTCAATTTTAGTTCTGCCTTTTACTCGTCATTTACTACTTAACGTACACAATACACTTCACCTCGTTCAATTACACACGCAAATAAAAAATAAGGACTCGTTACTTTATACAATTTGAGATCAAAACACAAAATATTGACATGGTTCTATGGTCCAATGACTCTCCTCATTGGAGGAGGATGTTGCATCGAAAGTTGATGAGCTCGTTTGTTTGTGTATGTCATGAATACAAAAATGCAAATGGTGCGCCCGCAGGCGGAGTGCCCATCTCTCTGTCATTGGCGTTTGGGCCAGACTCCCTCATATAATGTTGCTGTGGGGGGTTCGCCACTCCTCCCGCACAGCGAGTCTGTTTTGCATTCCCAGCATATGCCGGTACCCATTTATACTCCTGGGTGGAGAGAGGCAAGCGAGGTAAAGTGCCTTGCCCAAGAGCACAACACATTGACGACAACGGGACTCGAACCCACAACCTTATGCTTATGAGGCGAGCGCTGATCCACTACACCACATGTGCCCCAATGTCATGAATACACTTGAGCTTGAAAACAAGCGTGCTCACCAAGTCCCATTGTGTATGTCATGCTCATGACCTGTTTTGTGTCCATCACATGCGTAGATCAATATTTAAATAAATCTTGTGATTTCCGAATTCGCAAATTCATCTTTTTATTTATAGTATGTTTTAGCATTAATGCAAAAAATTGCCTTACCATTCAAAAAATTTAATATCAAACAAATATACTAATATTGTGTTTTATTATGGGAAACGAGATATATTAGCCGTTTCACTGTCTCTAACCCTATCTTTCGTTCTCTCTTTCTCGAGCGCGCGTCCTGTTTTGCCTTTTTTCGAGGGTTTTTCAAATATACAATAATAAACTTTTTTCTCAATATCAGGCAAAATACAAAACGTGTAAAAATAACCACTGCACTTGTAGTATGAAGTTCCCATACATCTTCACATTCTATATTGAAAGTTTATGATACAATTTAGCAATGCGCGGTTTGTAAGCTAATTTGCTAGTAATCAAAGAAAAAACAACACTTTCTGGAGATTTGAACTAGTTAACAAATTAATGGCTACACACCTACAAATTTGTACTAGTAATATTTAGTTCAAGGAGCATCGTGCCTCGAGCGAGTTTCTCAGATATCTTGGGTCAACAATTCGCGATTTAGCCCTGAAGGCTACACATCCTTCAAATTCCGTAATCTGCGCGTCTTATCGTTGTTGTCTTTCCGACTGTACCGAGGTGTAATCCCGATGACGGGCCGTCATATTTTTAACTCTTTGCCCGGAAAACCTTGTCATATATTGCAAGATCAACTCAAACAAATTACAAAAAAAAAAAAAAAAAAAAAAATTAACGTACACAATACACTTCACCTCGTTCAATTACACACGCAAATAAAAAATAAGGACTCGTTACTTTATACAATTTGAGATCAAAACACAAAATATTGACATGGTTCTATGGTCCAATGACTCTCCTCATTGGAGGAGGATGTTGCATCGAAAGTTGATGAGCTCGTTTGTTTGTGTATGTCATGAATACAAAAATGCAAATGGTGCGCCCGCAGGCGGAGTGCCCATCTCTCTGTCATTGGCGTTGACTCCCTCATATAATGTTGCTGTGGGGGGTTCGCCACTCCTCCCGCACAGCGAGTCTGTTTTGCATTCCCAGCATATGCCGGTACCCATTTATACTCCTGGGTGGCGAGAGGCAAGCGAGGTAAAGTGCCTTGCCCAAGAGCACAACACATTGACGACAACGGGACTCGAACCCACAACCTTATGCTTATGAGGCGAGCGCTGATCCACTACACTTTTTTTTCGAGGGTTTTTCAAATATACAATAATAAACTTTTTTCTCAATATCAGGCAAAATACAAAACCTGTAAAAATAACCGCTGCACTTGTCACGCTTGTAGTATGAAGTTCCCATACATCTTCACATTCTATATTGAAAGTTTATGATACAATTAAGCAATGCGCGGTTTGTAAGCTAATTTGCTAGTAATCAAAGAAAAAACAACACTTTCTGGAGATTTGAACTAGTTAACAAATTAATGGCTACACACCTACAAATTTGTACTAGTAATATTTAGTTCAAGGAGCATCGTGCCTCGAGCGAGTTTCTCAGATATCTTGGGTCAACAATTCGCGATTTAGCCCTGAAGGCTACACATCCTTCAAATTCCGTAATCTGCGCGTCTTATCGTTGTTGTCTTTCCGACTGTACCGAGGTGTAATCCCGATGACGGGCCGTCATATTTTTAACTCTTTGCCCGGAAAACCTTGTCATATATTGCAAGATCAACTCAAACAAATTACAAACACACACGCGGTCATTCTATCACCTCTTCATGGTATTAATTTGAGAAACCTTGGCGTGTTTAAAGGAATTTTCGTCAATATTTTCAAATACTATACCCGGACTCAAAACAATTTGTAAAAGAATCGGTCGTACTGAATACTATTTTTGTTAAGTAGCCTATTTTTCCCATTCATGAGGTTTGATGTCTAACAGAAATAAAATAGTATACCGTTTTTCTTTGAGTGATAATTCTTGTCAAATGTTACCTCATGTTATATATCTGTTTACGCGTTCTTTCTATCCAGAGAAACTTGAACACAAATAACACTGATCAAGAGTGTGCATTTTGATTAATCATATATGGGTAGGACCTTTTGTGAGTACTTCGAGTGGAGTGAAATAATTTGCCACGTTGCATGAAATATAACGAGTCACGCCTTTTAAAGGTCCATGGTCCGATCGTTAATAACCTCGTCCCCAGAGGGCCCAGATTTTACTGGAAGTGGTCAACATTTTGGTATCAGAAGAAAGCTACTATTTTTCTCATTTACCGTGTGTAGGGCCAAAGGCCAATGCTATGAGCGAAAACATGCCCCGTTTTGGTCGACCAAAATTAACTTTACAGAGTACTCTATGGGCTTACAAAATCACGTTTTTAACTCTCACATCATAACGGATTGAAATTTCGGCGCGAAACTTTACAGATGGGGTTTTTGGGGTAAAGGTCAATCTATCAAGATGAAAAATTCATATCCTTAAATCGGGCCATCCCCATTTAAGGCTTAAGCCCCTTGACCAGAAGCAATATCAAAATTGACCCGTAACCTGGAAATGAGGTCAAATGTCATGGTCCAACAAAAGCGACGTAGAATTCTTTGGGGTCATCTACTAAACAAGTTTATACATAATCCTATTACATGTATCTGTGGTTCTTGAAATAATACGCGCAACACGTGATCACAACAATATCCCTATCCCTGGCCATTTGTGATGGCCGAAAAGCAAAAAGTGGTTGCCCCATATATTTCGCTTTATCATCCAATTATTGCAATGATTGAAAGGTGTGGTCACTAAAATTGCAATAGTGACGAGTGCTGACTAGGGAAAGATAAATACTGGCAATCCTTGGAAAAATAAACAGGGACTTAATGACCAGTTAGAACTCGCTCTTTTGGGATTAGCTCAAATTTATAGATTCAAATCTTGCGTGGTCCAAATGAGTCATATTAACCTTAGGTTATGTTATAAGAGATCTGGGTTGTTACATTAAGAAATTACTTCAGGTATCTATAATCAAGCATTACAATCGTCAGCGATGTTTTGTTCTGTTTTGTTTTTCATCAGTAATTTCATCTACTTTTTTTGCAGGTGCACCCCTTTAACGTTCACGACTTATTTTGCGTCTTAATGTTCGTGTCATTTCAGGGATAAGCGATAGTAATCATACCAAATCTGATGTGACAACGGCCGGTACCTAGATAAATTATGCTTTTACTGTTTACTGATATAAAAAGAGAACTAACAAGCCTCAATAAAAGTATCGAACATAAAGTTGTTAGAAGTTGTTGCAGTTAAAGTCCATATTCATCCCACTCCTGACATTAATTTTGTGTTTGAGCATTGTTGCGCTATATAATAAAAAATCAGGGCCGTGTGCAATATTTTTAGGGAGTTCTGAATAAAGGGGACTTAGGGGCTAGCAGCGTGTTACGCTATTGTGAAGTAGGAATTAATTGAATTGGATGTTGTATTTTTTTTTTTAAATCAGCTCTTAAATTCAAGCCATTTGATGCACGAATTTAGTTTTTGGTAACAATTTCGCATCTTGTATTTTCTTTTTTTCAATTCACTTTGCACACTACATTCCCGATGCGTGAACGAAAAAAATAGGAAATCAAAAGAAGTGAGCAGGAAAAACATCAAAAAGTTTTATTAATGACTACGCGCTCTTGAAGATCGATGCAAATAGCCGCTTTTCATAATGATACAATCTTGAAAGACAAATATCCCCTTAATAACATAGCTCTGTCAAAGCCCTTCCCATATAAAGTTACTCCCATATCTACTATAATATAAATCTTACCTTTGCCCGATGTAGCCAGGTGGACAGACGCATTGTCCGGTGACGTGGTGACAATACCCTCCATTTTTACACACTGGACACGTCTTATTACAGCTGTCGCCATGGAAACCAGAATTGCATTTCCTTTCACACCGATCCCCGCGCCATCCAGGTGAGCACAGACAACCCTTCATGTGATCACATGTTGCGCCATTCAGACAATTACAAGTTTCTTTGCATCCCTCGCCGTGGTAGCCTTTTTCACATGGATGGCTACATCGAGGGCCTCTCCATCCAGGTTTGCATATGCATCCTCGTTCATTATGACACATTGCACCATTATTGCACAGGCATTGTTCTCTACATTGAAGGCCATAGTATCCAGCCTTGCATGATTGGTCACAATATCGCCCCACCCATCCCGGACGGCACACACATCCAAGAACAGGATGGCAGGCCCCCATTGCGTGAGCATTGGCACTCTTCAGAACATCCTGTTCCAAAGAACCCAGCAGGACAAGTCTTTGTGCAGTGTCTTCCCTGCCAACCCGGAGGACACAAACATCCAAACACGTGATGGCACACACCCCCATTGCGACAATTACATTGTTCACTACATTCTCGTCCATAGAAACCCTTCGCACAAGGCGTGTGGCAACGACTGCCTTGCCATCCTGGTTGACACACGCATCCATGGATTGGATCACATCGATCAGCATGTTGACAGTCACATTTCTCACGACAATCTTGTCCAAATGTCCCAAGACTACATGGTGTATCGCATGTTTCGCTCTGCCACCCTGGTCTGCATATGCAACCTCGTATGTGATGACACTCGCCCCCATTTTCACAAGCACAGCGATTAGCACAATCAGCACCATATTGTCCATGAGGACATGGTTTGTTACAGTCTCTCCCTCTCCAACCTGGTGTACAAGAACATGCTCCAGTTTCTCTGTCACATTTAGCACCGTTAGCACATGTGCACTGACTAGTACATTGTACTCCATAAGTTCCCGGGTTACACATTTGCTGACAGAATTGTCCCATCCACCCTGATGGACATGAACACGTGCCGTCGACATGGTTACATCGTCCGCCATTTTGACATTCGCATTTTTGCCCGCATTGATCGCCATATAAATCATCTTGGCAAGGATTTTTGCAGGTCGGTCCCGTCCAACCAGCCTGGCATTGGCATGTTCCACTAATATGATCACAAAGTGCCTTGTTGAAACACACACATCTTTGTCGGCATCCAACGCCATACCAACCTTCTCTGCAAGAATTTGCACACGTAGGCCCCCTCCAACCTGCCGTGCAAGTACAACTACCATCCACGTGGTCACATGTTCCGCCATTGTTGCACTGGCAGGTTGAGGTGCAATTCAAACCATAGGACAACCATCGGGGCAAGGATTGAGCATATCGCACCTCTCCATCCAGGAGTACAAAGACATGACCCATCGACAGAGTCGCATGTGGCCCCATTTTGACATAAACACTGGCGTTTACATTGAAGTCCGTACGTACCGCGTGCACATGGTAACTCGCAAAACGTCCCCTGCCATCCGGGTGCACAAGTACAAGATCCATCTATATGATTACATGTTCCATGTTGACATTGACATCTTTCCCGACAGTTCAAACCAAAGTATCTTGTTTCACATGGTCGTTCACACACCTCACCCTCCCATCCAGGTTGGCAGGTACAAGATCCATCTTTGGAGTTACACACAGCGTCATTTTGACAAACACATTGTCTGGCACAATTAATGCCGAAAGTCCCTGTTGAGCAAGGAACTTCGCAGAGTTGACCTCTCCATCCAGGAGTACAAATACATGACCCATCGACAGGGTGACATGTAGCCCCATTTTGACATAAACACTGGCGTTTACATTGAAGTCCGTACGTACCGCGTGCACATGATAACTCGCAAAACGTCCCCTGCCATCCGGGTGCACAAGTACAAGATCCATCTATATGATTACATGTTCCATGTTGACAATGACATCTTTCCCGACAGTTCAAACCAAAGTATCCTGTTTCACATGGTCGTTCACACACCTCACCCTCCCATCCAGGTTGGCAGGTACAAGATCCATCTTTGGAGTTACACACAGCGTCATTTTGACAAACACATTGTCTAGCACAATTTATTCCGAATGTTCCTGTTGAGCAAGGAACTTCGCAGCGTTGACCTCTCCATCCAGGAGTACAAAGACATGACCCATCGACAGAGTCGCATGTGGCCCCATTTTGACATAAACACTGGCGTTTACATTGAAGTCCGTACGTACCGCGTGCACATGACAACTCGCAAAACGTCCCCTGCCACCCGGATTCACAAGTACAAGAGCCATCTATATGATTACATGTTCCATGTTGACATTGACATCTTTCCCTACAGTTCAAACCAAAGTATCTTGTTTCACATGGTCGTTCACACACCTCACCCTCCCATCCAGGTTGGCAGGTACAAGATCCATCTTTGGAGTTACACACAGCGTCATTTTGACAAACACATTGTCTGGCACAATTAATTCCGAAAGTTCCTGTTGAGCAAGGAACTTCGCAGAGTTGACCTCTCCATCCAGAAGTACAAAGACATGACCCATCGACAGAGTCGCATGTGGCCCCATTTTGACATAAACACTGGCGTTTACATTGAAGTCCGTACGTACCGCGTGCACATGATAACTCGCAAAACGTCCCCTGCCATCCGGGTGCACAAGTACAAGATCCATCTATATGATTACATGTTCCATGTTGACATTGACATCTTTCCCTACAGTTCAAACCAAAGTATCCTGTATCACATGGTCGTTCACACATCTCACCCTCCCATCCAGGTTGGCAGGTACAAGATCCATCTTTGGAGTTACACACAGCGTCATTTTGACAAATACATTGTCTGGCACAATTAATTCCGAAAGTCCCTGTTGAGCAAGGAACTTCGCAAAGTTGACCTTGATAGCCCGCCGTACACGTGCAGGACCCTGTTGCTTGATTACAGGCAGATCCGTGTTGGCATCTGTGAAAGTGTAAACGAAAGCACTGATTCTTTTACATATTGTAAAAATACCGGCAACGGGTCAATGGCGTGCTTTGAGCAGAGTACAGTTTATACAATAATATATGTTCATTACTTTATATCTTTGAATTGACCAATCAGTTTTATTTTATGAAACCAAAAAATGTCCGTAAAATATCATTTGAGACAATGTACTTACATATTACAAGTTTCATGCGCATACTACATTACAAATTGATCAAGGGATTCTTAATGAATTCGTCGTGCTCTAAGTTGATTTGTTTACATACCTGCATCGATGACGACAATTCTTTCCAAAGTATCCAGGATCACAAGATGTATTGCAGCTGTTACCAACCCATCCTGGCGCACAGAAACAAGTTCCATCAACATGATCACATGTACCCCCATTGAAGCATTGACACTTTTCACTGCAATTATCTCCGTGCCATCCTTTCAAGCAGGGCTCAGAACAGATGACTCCTCTCCAACCCCGTGCGCAAGAGCATTCACCGTTAATTGTGTTACAGGACGCTCCGTTCTGGCACAAGCAGATCTCTTGACAATTTAGACCAAACGTGCCCTCTCTGCAAACGGACTCACAGTTTTGACCCGTGTATCCTGCTGGACACGTACACGACCCGTCTACCGCATCACAACGGCCTCCATTCATACAAGTACACGAACTCAAGCATCCGAGTCCAAAGAACCCATGCGAGCATGACGATTCACACAAATTACCTGAAAATCCTGGTGGGCAATCACAGGTGCCATCGACATGGTTGCAGGACCCGCCATTCCGGCATTCGCAAGCTTTTAAGCACGCAGGTCCATATCGTCCTTCAGTGCACGGTGAATCGCACCGTGGACCAAGCCAACCGGCAGTACAATTACAAATCCCGTTTTGGAATCACAGGAAGCCCCGTTTGCACAGTCACATTGCTGAGTGCATCCTTCTCCAAAAGTTCCTTCTGCACAGGGATTGCACAACACCAGTGCCCGTCTCCACCAGCTGGGCATATACATTCTCCTGTCACATGGCTGCAAGATGCGCCATTTTTGCACGGCATGCAAGGTTTACTACAACCTAGTCCGAATCGACCAGTAGGACACTGAAGTTCACAAACCGAACCCACATAACCTTCAGTGCAAGTGCATCTCCCACTAATGTGATGACATACAGTTTCTTCAAGTCTGCAGCAAAAAGGTACCAGAGATCCCCACAATCATGGCAATGATAACGAAAAAGGTTGATACAACAATTGGACTGATTCATATAAGTATACAATGCGAGTCAATAAAAACCCTACATTTCAAGAAAGATTTTTTCTTCATGTTTATTTTGTTAAACGTAGTTTTGCTTGAATGTTACTTTGGTTGTTTTACAGGATAAACAGGCTATCAGAAGATGTTTATTTATTGGTGGTCTTTCGGACTTTTGGTTTCAGAAAACTCTGTCAATTCTACGGAGCGAATAAAAATTCTGCTTGGCCGATTTTAGCTACAATAGGAGAGACTGACACCGACACCGACGTATACCATAATTCATTATAGCAAAGACAATCACACATGCAATTTCAGGATGGTATCGATTTCTTTCTCGACAAAAACATATCAGTTTGATAAAAACGGTCTATGGTAACATAATTATAAGTAAAAATATCTTCACAAATTTAAAGTTGTTCAATCATTAAAGGAGTCGGTTATTGAAAATCACCCCAATCAATGTCTCAGTTCAATGAACATAATGAAACTGCTCAGAGATTTTTGTTTTACATCTCTACGGGAATTGAATTTGCACAAATGCAGTATACTCGTCCATAATTGCAGAAGAACTAAAGCTGAAATTTTGCCGTAAATAAATTGGAATTAAAACTTAAAATCAATTATAACACGGTTTTCAAGCGGGCCTGCAAAACCCTTCTATGGTTTCACATTGGCTCCAAAGTTTCGTTGTAGGTTTAAAACCATGATGAACATCTTGCCTGACCAAAGTAAACTCTGTGGTCTTACACCAACTATCTGACTCTTATTGGAAATTGAACATTTGTCACTAAGCATTTTCTGTTTGTAATCTCCGGAGATAATTTTGTAAATCCGCTTAATTATTCTCCCACCTTCTATTGTTAACAA
This sequence comes from Ophioderma brevispina, assembly GCA_023653785.1. NCBI lineage: Eukaryota > Metazoa > Echinodermata > Ophiuroidea > Amphilepidida > Ophiodermatidae > Ophioderma > Ophioderma brevispina. The sequence goes on from JAMKCH010085313.1 coordinate 38,257, forward strand.
TAATTTGGTGTTTAATGTTTATTACTCAAATCACTGACTGACGACCATGCATGTTACTCTATTAAACGATGCATCTTTGTTGGCTCAAAATCGGCCAAACCAGAATTTTTAAGTCTCTCAGCCAAAATAGGCATAAACTTCTTCCTCAAAAATCCAAATGACACAAAAATAAACAAACGTTTTCTGAAAGCCTATTTATCCCTCTTTCTAACCAAATAAACATATGAGCAAAAATATTCTTACTATTCAATTAATTTTTTTATTCTGAATGTAGGGGTTTTTTTTGAGCTCACACTTAGTCTATAATTCAAACGGATGTTGTCAAAGAGTGCAGAGGTGTTTGTTTTAAAAGCAAATTGCTTGTCGATTATTCCTCGATTACAACAAGTTACTACCATGGATGGTGGGTTGTGACGGTTTAATGAAAAGTCGGCGATGTGACAGCGGCAAGAAAATTACAGCGTGATGTTTACTATCTATTACATACTGAGTAAGGTTCGGGAGAGGTGAGCACAAAGGTGTGGATAAGGAAAAAAAACTGAGCTCATCAGGCTAAACGAAACATCACGGTAATCTTAGGTTATAGTCAGACGGATAGTATTACTACCAAGCGAGTATTTGCTTTGAACAGTAGCTTTTCTCTTGACCCATTTGTAGCTAGGAAATGATGCTAGTTGGTTGCTCTAGTTTATTAATAGGTTTCTGATTTACACGTCTACATTGTGTTATCAATAAATAAAGAAGTTTCAATGATTAACGTAATGTTGAGTACAAAGTAACCTTTGCGCATATAGCCAACCAAATGTTTTGCAATGTATCAGAATTTTAAATCTCGATCATGCTTTAATGTTTTCAAACAATTGATTACACTTTTACTAATGTAGCGGATTTGGATTAAAAGTAAATTTCACTCGGTTGAAATTCAAATGAGCAAAAGATCTGTTCCTTACGAATCATGACAAATGTAAGCACTTTCCTGAGGCAACCATTTTTTTTCTTGTTCATATCTTTTGTTACTTTGTTATATTACCTTGGGCAAAGTGCTATACAAGTTCAATAGTACGCCGCTATCTTTATGTGTTAAATTAAAATCCTTTTTCCAACTTACCATCCATCTGGACAGATACATGTTCCATCTGCTAGACTGCATGTGCCTCCATTTTCACAGTTGCATTGAACGCCGCAATCTGGACCAGTAGTACCATATGGGCACTGTGTTTCGCATTTTCACCCGTAAAGCCTGGTGCGCATTGGACAAGTTCCGTCAATCGTATTACAGGTAGCTCCATTTACACACTTGACAAACTGAAAAAGTAAAAAACAATAATACAAAGTAGTATAATATTGTAAATGGTTTAATGTAAATTTCAGTTTGGTCTTGTTCACATAGGACTACCAAATCCAACTATTGGCCAATTTGTACATTTATATTCCAGTTTCCTTGGAAAGAAAAAAATGGCCATGTTGGGTTATGGATATACTTGTGCATTATATAATAATAAACGTCGGACTTGTACAGAATTTGTCATTAGCAAAAAACTGACGTGATATCTAAGAAAAACAAGAAGACCAAAGGTAAATGAGTCCAGGGTCCGATAAGGATGCTATGGGTCTCAGAAGGATGTGGTGAAAAAAAGAGACAGGCGACATGGGACGGAGCGGTCCGTCAGAGATCCAGTTCAAAGGTTATTCACGGCCCATTGGGGGAACAATTCCTCAAAACTTTTGTGTAGAGTATGTAAATTTCAGATGAAGAAGTTCTTTTCAACAAACTTTTGAGTTCGTGATTGATACGTTGCTAGTGCGAAACTACTTAGATCTCCGGAAGAATAGGGGTCTTCCTGTGAGGTGATATTGGGATCCTACTGACGGGTTCTTGTCACATGTAATTTTGTAGAAAAATATATAAATAAGTAATAAATAGTGAAACAATTTTAAATTGGACGGCACTTGCCATCAGACATAAAAAAAGTGAGAGTAGACTTTTGCTACCACGTCAACGTGCGTCAGTATAATCAGTGGTTGTGATCTGTAACCCTAAGTTGAAGTACTGTTTACAAGTTCAAATTGTAATTATTCCTCTGTGAAATGGGCCAACAATAACTCCAAAGCAAAATAAATATATTGAGGGTTTATGCAAGACCGGGCCCCATCTGCAATAGATGCATTGTCACAGGGACATCTGATAAGTTGGGGGTGTGATTACCTGCCAAATGGCTACACCCTGGACAGCTATGGCAGTGGGGCCTTTCCGAACTAAAACCTGTCGATATATATAAAGCAGCATGAGGTTATTTGTTTGCAATTGATGGAACAACTTCAATATAGGCCCCAATCGAAAAGCCAAACCAGATACACCGTTCTTAAGTTTTTTATAGCCATGGCCATTGGTCATCTTATTCTAAACCTTAAAAGACATTTAATATATTAACACGCACTCAGCATGTCAGACAATTGCTTTCTGCACAATGTAGATTTAATATTTAAGAAGATCTGTATGATAGTCTCCGTTACCGAATGTAAAAAAATCCAGGCATATTCCAACAGACGATGAGGTGTACTTAGACATCCAGGAAGTAGCGGAAACCATATAGTCCCCAGCCGGCAGGAAGACGAGTAATGGTCGCAAAGTAAGGAGATCTTTACAATCGCCCGAGGAAAGGTGTGCAAAAGTACAATCCATGGGATTGTATGAGTTGGAGAAGTGGGACTGAGTGTCTCCTACCAAGAGAGCAAAATGTAACGCCTTTGGTTTGGATGCTGGCAAATGTAACACTTTGATACATTAGGGAGGTTCGGGATCTTAGTAACGTATATAAGTCGTCGAAATGTACAACAGGCATACCCAAGAGAACATACGATCCCTAGAGTACAGTACGAGTTGATGTTGTTACTGGTTTGGGACCATTACATGACAGATTGCTACGGTGTTATCACCTTTGAGGAACCGATTTTCAACAGGGGATAGACGGCATCATATAGGATCGAATTTGACGTCGAAAAGAATGCATAGACGGGATAGAAGACAACAACCAACTTATAAAATGTCATTATGCGTAATGGATCAAGCGATGAGCTACTTTCTCACATTTGCACGTACGACAGGTTTTGAGGATAAAGCGAAGAAAGAAAAGATAGGTCTGCAAAGACAGGTAGCCGATGAACCCATCAGATCATGCTTGAAATGGCAGCGATAAAAGTGTGAAAACGTAAGACGACTAAAGTGTCGAATGTAAGAAGCATTCATCGAAGCTCATCGAATCTATAAACATGGTCATCATAATCATCATATGAGTTTTAAAGCGACATCCAGATAATGCAGTACAGAAGTAATGCTAATGAAAACACTTTAGTAGTAGAATGAAGACGATGACCTGATGTGTAGCGTTAACACGAGGTTTATTACTAATCATTGACCAGTTATTCAATTTTCCGATACAACATGCACGTGAAAAAAAAGCTTCAACAATTTATGTGTCTGAGAGTAGTTCACGGTCCGAGAAATGGGTGTCCCTTTCTTGAGACGAGATTTCCGGCAATTGAAGCCTTTGGCTATTTCCTCCCTAGCCAGGTGTATGTATTAGAGTGTGACTCCGTAACAGGGGCCGAATCTGGGAGGAGATCCCCAAGTGATTTCAATGACTTTCACTGCAGTACAGCTGTGGATATTTACACAACGTACACATTTTAAATCCTCCTTTTCTTCTGACGAAGCCAGGTTCATCTTCAATTAATACATCTCTTACTGCCTTTTTTTAAAAATTAAATCAACACAACATATTTTTTTAATGGAGATTGATGAAGGGGTTTGAAAGACTTTCCTTTGAGCAGAAGAAAGTAGGTGCTTCTTACTTCATTGCCTGTAGTGGCGTAGCTAGGATGGCAATGGAAAAAGAGCTAGAGGGGCACGTGCCCTGGGTGCCCCTTGAAGGGGCTGCCGAATCGAATCGACCACTTCGGCACCTCAAGATTGATTCTGCGTTTCCTCCAAGCGCTCATTTCAGCATGACCGTTTAAAGTTCGAAATTCAACTTGATTATAAGTCACGCCATTGGGTAGTGTGATTATACAAAGCAAATTTCAAACAGGCAAATGTAGTATCTTTGCAAAACAATGCAAATTATCATGTTGAACAATACGAGTCATTCGTATAAGAGAACGCTTTGCTAAACTGCATACAATGCGACTGACTTCGGTTTTACATGGCTAGCCTGGGAGTCTGGGAGGCTTGAGATAATATACGACTGGGAAGTCTTTCAAAAGACTTCAGTGACTGATTCAAGTATGTTAAAATAAAAATGCCCAAATTGAACTGAACAAATATTACTATTTGGAATCTATATAGATTAAGTGTACCAATGACGATGGCTTTAAAGGTCCATGGCCGATCGCTAATGCATCGTCCCCAGAACCCCAAGATTTTACCGGAAGTGGTCGATATTTTGATATCCAAAGTAAAGCTACTATTTTTCTATTTACCCTCTGAAATCGTAGGGCAAAAGATGTTTGGTTTGGAATTAGTGAGCGAAAATGTACTCCAGTTTGGTTGACCAATATCATTTACACAGTACTCTATGGGGCTCACAAATCAAGTTTCTAGCTCTCACATCAAAACAGAATGAAAGTATCGGCAAGAAACTTTACAGATAGTGTTTTGGCATTCTATCAAGATGAAAACTTTTATAAAACTAAATCGGACCATCCTCCTTAAAAGCCAGGGATGATTTAAGGGACGTACGACACAGATGAGAGATTAGAGATCCACTAACATTGTTAGAACTGACAAATTAAGGGTGGAAGGATTTTGCGAGTGGCGGTCGCAGTTGCGAATTACGCGTGCGAGTTGCGAGTGCGAGTTGCGAGGTGCAAGTTGCGAGTACGAGGTTGCGAGTTGCGAGTTCCTGAATGAGAGTTGCGAGTTGCGAGTGTCATACTGCCGAGTTGGATTTTGCGAGTTGGAAATATGCGAGTTGCGAGTTCCTCGTATTTGCGAGTTGCAATATGTAAAGCCTTTATTTCGATTTTTTGTTTTACTACTATCAAATAAAAAGTGACAATTTACTCTACAAAAAGAGTGAAACGCTTGTAAATCACTCCAATATGAATAGTTTGTACTTAAAAAGTGTGAATTTCCACTCAAAAAGAGAACAAATCACTCCAAAAAAGAGAAGAGTTCGTCTCATTTTAGGTTATCATTTGTTTAATTCTCAAAGGTTGTTGTCCGTCATTTAACTCCTCAAACGAGTGGAAATCCACCTTTTTGGAGTGATTTTCATTCGTTTGAGTAAATTTTGTCATTTTAAGGAACAAACCACTCACAACTTTGGAGGGGTTTAAAGAGTTTCAGTCTTGGGAGTGAAAGATTTCATCGTTACATTTAGAGAGTATGAAGATTTAGCTTAGACAATAATACAAAGGAACTGTAGCTGTTGTTGCATTTTGTTTGATAATGGTAACTAATATTAATTTGTTACATTGTGTGCCTTTTTCTTTTTAGGTATAACTGCATAATTATACTCTTTGACCCCCCATAGTCTGCATAATGTGCTTTATTCTCTAAACAAGACAGGCACATGATAAAAGTAGTGTGAAGGTAAATACTTATGCCTACTTTTAAGTGCATGTATCTTTCATAGTCATGCAAAACTTGTAGCTTCACTATTTGACAAACAGGCCTGTGGTCAAAAGGATGAGATGTGTGAATTTTACAACATCATAACTTGGCCATCTTTTGTACTCCTTGTCCTCCAGGTATATACCCTAGTAACCCTAAACCTTGCCCAAATTAATATTGTGACACAAATCCTAACCTTATTTTTTTAAGAGTGCCCCCAATTTTCAAAATGTGTGATATTTTGCACAGTTGGTATATGTCTAGTAAGCTATATACCTCTAAAACAATATTAAAAAATGTGATTTGTATAGTGCACCTAACGGAAGTGACCTCTATACTGACTGACCTGAACTGAAATGAATGTTAGTTTTTCCACGTATACGTGTAGGAAGCGAAATGAGCCCTTGCTGTGTCGGATGCCTTAAGGCTGACTCAGAGATTTCCCGATGAGGGCGCACTCAATTTTCAAAAATATAACCTACTAACTACTCTACCCCTAATTAATCAAAATTAAAAGGAATACATGTGGGATGCCTGGTGAAAATAAAGCATCCTCACTTTTCCTCAACTTGCAAAATCATAAACCTTGATAGCCGGATACAGCTGCTGTTCATGTTTGATCTGACCTGGGCATTAGCCTATTATACTTTGTTCGATCTCAAGTTTGGGCGGTGACGTCACTGTGAAGTGTTAAGTAGTTGCACCCGAGAAACGCACGCGTCGACTTGGAATTGCAGCATTTAACGCACGAGAAAAACAATGGCGGAGCAATCACAAACGCGGAAACGAATGCACGGTCGCGTCATGACGTCACCCCCCAAACTCGTGAGACCGAAAAAGTATAGTATGCTTTATAAAGCAAGAGTAAGCATTTGTTATGTACAGGTCCCTTTTAAATGCAGTCAGCTAACTGGGACAATGAACAAGACATTTACAATCCATGCAATCTTGAAACCAATCCTAATCCAATGCCAACTTTCCACTAAGGTACAATGTATGTGTCTCTATGATGGCTCTTTGACACATTTTGAAACTCAAAATTCAATAACTACGAGAGCTTTTGGGGGCAGACACTTTTCAACCTGCGCTCTCAGCACATTCACATTCTCTTAAAAATTGTGTCAGAAAATAAAATGTGGCTATTATTTCAGCACAAAATTCCTGTTAGGTTGGATTATGAGATAACTAGTATAGACGAGTCAATGACACACCAGGATATTGTTAAAATTGTCGTGAAATGTGATAGTGATGAATGAAGTAACCACGCACGAAAAATTTTCCAAATAGGATGTTCTGAAATATTTCACCAAATGTGGTTTCGTTTCTCTACTAATAATTTGTAGATTGTACAGGACTGTTTTGGCAGTGTAGAAAATGGAGTAAAATAAATAATCAGATAAAGAACTTGAGAAAACTACAAATCCCCCTTACCCCATTGAGAATTTGAGGAAAGGTTGTCTTTACTAAGTCAAGTTAAGACTACATGGTGTCGGGTAGGGGATATGTTATTTTATAGACCTGTATTTTGCCTGAGCTTGTCCCTTAACTCGTCTCGATCACACCCCAACTAATGTTATTGCACTGTGATTTTGTGTACTACTGGCATTGCACTTCAGGTTTTGTTGGGTTTGTGTTAGAAACAACACATTTCGTGTATTCTGTTAAACAGTCCACTCCACACCACACCTACGCCTCTTACCGGTTTACCCAAAATGACAAGCTTTGCCATTTGGGTCAGAGGTTTTTTTTTTTTTTTTTTTTTTTTCTAAATCACTAAAGACCAACCCCATGGTGCTTTTTGTTTGATAGAAAAAAGATAGAGCTATCCTCTTTGTTCAGCCAGATCATTCGTCATGTCATAAATATGCATTTATAAATCTGACACTTGTAGACTTGTCTTACTAAGTATTTGGCTACAGAAGCTGCACTAAAGGGAAAACAGAGTGAATAATGCGCCTTATTCCATGTATTGGATCAAATACTAAATTAGATTCACAAGTGTGTAAGAAAGACTTGTTAGACGTACTCTTTCGATGCGGGATATGATGAAGACTTTGATTTCACATCATTTTAGCGACGTGTAAATCTATCAGTGCACCTGCAGAAAGTGTGAATCAACATAAACTAGGCCTTTGTTTTAGTCACCACAAATAGTCATAAGGTTATTGCCAAATACAATGATGGAAACTGAATATCTGATACAATTTAAACTTTGTATGCATGCTGTATTGAAAATCATAATGTGAAATTAGGGATGAACCTTTAATCGGCCTTAAAATGGTGAAGAAAGCAACGCGCATCTAGAGAACTCGCAACTCGCCATGCAAAACTCGACAAATTTCAACTCGCAACCACCAACTCGCAACTCGCAGTTCAGAACTCGCAACTCCAACTCGCAAAATAACTCGCCCCAAAATTCAACTCGCAACTCGCACGCTTTAACTCAAAACTCGCAACGCGCATTCAGGAAACTCGCAACTCGCCAACTCGTACTCCGCAACTCGTAACTCGCAACTCGCAACTCGAACTCGTAACTCGCAACTCGAACTCGTAACTCGCAACTCGCAAGATTACCAAACCCATAACTAAGTACCGTAAACAGAGAAACATCACAGGCCCATAAATTCCTACCCTAAGAAAAGTCAGGGCGTGATAGTATGAAAATCTTACGGAAGGTGGAACAAGTGGACAAGGACAATCAGATTTTCTTTTCCCATCAGTTGTCGAATAGGATGTTTGAAAGAGTCAAAACAAACTTCCAACAATGATTTATGGTGTTTTACGTATGTGAAACTGAATCAGGATTACAAGCTACATTCCAATCATTGTCAAGTCATGAGTCAGGTGCCTATTCTTTGTCCACATTCCTCACGAAGATTTTTTTTATCTCTGTCATCATCATATTCAGCATCATCATCATCATCATTCTCATAATCATCGTCTCATCGGCATCTCGTCATATCGCGTCATCATATCATCAATAACAACAAATCAAAATTATCATCGCCAAATGAGATCGAAGTTTAGATGTGCATGTAAGTGCGTGCGTGCGAGCGCGCGCGCATTTGTGTGGGCTTTACGTAGGTGGTGTGTGTGTTGTGTGTGTGTGTGTGTGGCGCGGTGCGTGTGTATGTTTTTGTGTAGGGTGTGTGGGTTGTTTGAGTGTGTGTATGTGTGTAGTGCAGTATGCGTGTTGTATGTGTTCTGTGTGGGTGGTGTATGCTATATTTTCGCGACCTTTCAAATTGCATAAAGGGACACAACCAGATTTTCTGAGGATACATATTCTCTAAATGTGTACATGATCCCCCCCGATTGTTGGAATATCTACTATACGTTCAGAACTTTATAGCACTAAAGTAGAAACGAAAACAAAAAAAACTAAGTTTGAGCTTGCCTGCTTTCTTTATCATCGTACCATCATATAAACCATCGTACAACTTAGAAAAATATAATTGCCATCGTTTTATAACAAATAGATGTGTTTGTCGGCGCTTATTTGCTCCACTTGTACTCTAAATAAGCAAACCCGCGTTTAGTTCCAATTGGTTAGCGCATTTTCTGGAAAGCATTAGCCGCCTCTTTAAATTAATCATTTCTAATCATTACACAGTTTCAAAATCTTTCAGCAGCTTGTAATGGACACAAAAGCAGGCCGCGCTAGACATTTTGTCAGGGGGGTGTAAAACTGAAGAAAATGTGATTGCCGCAGTGAAGAGTCCTTGGAAGCGTATTGAGCGTATAAAACAATGCAATTAGGCATGGTTTTGGGTTTTTTAAGGGCCATTAATAACTTTCCTAAGTAAGATGCCCTTTGAGACCATTTCTTGTTGATCATTCGAACCAATCTGAACACCGCAAGTGCCTTGACACAAGGCGCGACCGAAAAGGCCCTGAAACAGGTGGGTCCAGGGGATGGTGGGGTTAGAGCCAGAGCCACGGGGGTCCAGGGGGCGGAGCCCCCGGTAAGAAGGAGCTCTGGAGTTGAGCTATTCAGAACCTTCAAGATGGCCACTTTGGAGTAATATATCAATTCAAGAAAAGACTGGTTTCTAACTTTGTTCAATGAAACGCGGCAGTAATAGGGGCTCTAAGCTTTGGAACTCCGCTTCGACTGCCGAGGGAACGGTACATCATAGCAAGGCCAATGTCTTTTCAACGGGTGGGGTGTAGGAGCAGGGGCCCTGCCGGGGCTCAGGGGGGCAAAAGCCCGTTGCTGGGGAAGCTCTTGGATTTGAGCTATTCAGAACTTCAAGATTGCCACTTTTGAGGGGTAAATAGTAATCAATTCAAAGAAAAGGACTGGTTTTAAACTTTGCTCACTGAGATGGAAAGTATTGATACTTGAGGGGAACTACACATATAGCGAACGCCAAGTCTTTAACGGGTGGGGGCAGGAGCAGACCCCTGCGGGTGGTTCCAGGCGGAGCCCATGGCAGCTCTTGGATTGTAGCCATTAAGAAGGGTATTTTGAAGGGTAAAGTATATAGTAAGTAATTCGAATGAAAGAATGGGCACAGCAAAAGAACTATCAGTATGATGGTGATGGGGGCTAGGGAACCAGGCAATCCTACAATTTTTTTCTGACCACTTCAGCTCCCGACTGAAATTCCCCTACCACGGGTAGACCAAACTAAGGGGAATGGCCATGGCTTTTAAAAACCCCCCCCTTTTTTCCCCGTTGCCAATGCTCGTGGTTTCTTAAATGTATTGTAACCCAATTTGATCACAAGTACTTTGGCACATTAACAAATTCCTATACTGTGGAATGAAACAAAACAAGTTGGCTTGAGGGAATCCATTTTAAATATTTGTGATATTTGGATTTATGCTAAGACTGGTCAATGCTATGGTGCCATTCTATTTTTGTTTCTTTCTTTTTCCCCTTTTCTATCTTTTCTCTTCTCTTGCTCTCTCTCCCTTCCTCTCTCTATCTTTCACTTCTATTTCTCTCTTCCTCTCTTTCTTTCTTCCTCGGCTTTTTGAGGATTCACTGGCGGGGGGGGGGTTACACCCACCCACACCCCCCCATGGCGACGGCCTGCACAAAAAGTACTGAAAACTTTTTTCGTCCTGTCTTTAGTACATATTGGATACTAGGACCATTGATACTCGACTCAAGAACAAGTGCGCTGTTGTACATATTTTCGTTATAAATATGTAAGGCCTTCACGCCTTGACAATGACTGACGTGATTCGTTAGTAACGCCATAACTTAGCGGTCAACTGAATCAACGTAAACGATGTTTAACCCTTTGCCCTGGGAACTCGGAAGCCTAGACCTCCAGTAGAAACGCAAACGAACGCAGTTTACAGATAGGAAATTGGTTTGTGTCAAAATATCAATTTTGTGATCTTACAAATCCATCCAGGGAAATTACGCTACACGTTTGTTATGTAGGTCTACACCAAAGAAATCATTTAAATGAGACACCAAATTTTAACAAAATCACGTGATTAGTTGAACATGCAAGAATTGTGACAGTAGTATGTTACCGGAGATCCCAGATTTCAGGTTTTTAGGTACAAGGCCTCTATTTTTGGATTTGTCGCTAATTCAAACCCCCGCAGTTGTCACGGCTAACCAATATGACCACACATTTTTATCATTGCCTATAAGGACGTTTCTAATTTGGAATCGTTGCCATGTTTCCCATTTAAGCCAGTGAAGAAATAATTGGACATATACATTGGTATGCCTCTATCTCGTCTCAAGCTGAAGCTGAAAAGAGCCGTCTCCCGATCCCGTCTTTTAAACTACGTTTGCAAGTACTTCAACCCAATTCCCCGATATGAGTCGGGGTCTGAGATCAGGGTCCACTCATTTCTTAGGAACGTGCCCCTTCCTCCAGCAAGCCAACAACAGATGTCACTCATAGATGTTCCAAGCATTGTTTGGACACATATCATTGCGTATATATAACCAACAAATGCTTGAAATTAAATACTGTACGAAATGATGACTTCTATCTTGTCATCATGACTTCTATCTTGTCTGAGGTAAATTTTCATTGCAATTTTATTTTTGAAAACGTAAAGCAATACTCTTAGAGGAAATGCTACTTTATAGTAATGATGTAGAATAGAACAATCACATGCAAGCCACTTTGTGCAAAAGCTTTTTAAAGAGACACTGGCACATTTGAAAAATAGTGCGCCCTCAAGATTTTTCAAAATCGATATTTTTGCGTGGTTGTAAAGCTTTATATACAAAAGTCCTCACCCGAAATGATTAAGACCAAATCAGCTTCCTTATGGGTAAACAGAACGATTTTGTAATTTAACGTCGCCGGCGACGTCGCCGGCGACGTTAAATTCAGCAGACGACGAAAATGGCATTTAACACAAGAACACGCACGCCGTATGCATGTTTCCTACTCTATGCACACTGTTTGACCGGTCTATAACCTTGTGGTTTTAATATCAATGAGTACGAGTCAAAAATATTCATGTAATTGTTGATTAAAGTTATGGAAAACTTAAAGAGACATGAGGAGATTTCCAGAAAGAAGCGCCCCCAATTTTTCTCGAACCTAGGTTTTTTACATATTTGGAATGCTACCAATGTATTAGATCACACCTGAAGTGAATAAGCCGAATACGCCGTCTTTATGTAATAAGATGATGATTTAGTAGTTTCTGTCGTGCACGACAGAAAGTCAAAGCATGGTTTTCTATGGGGAACGATTACGATAGCAGGCAAGTTCAAAACAAGGTTTGCGGTTTTCTTTTGCACCTGTTTTTCCAATAAACCTTCCAAACGTTCTCGGTAGGTGGTCTACAACCGATCCAGTGAAATTTGAGATAATATCCTAAAAAAAATCTCCTCCTGTCACTTTAAAAGTTGGCCTACAAATTACCTGGATGTCTTTATCCTCATATCAATGTCCCTATCTGTTTTGGGGTATGTTATTTTTATGTGTAAAATATATTTCTGTTCTTCCAATAGCCTAGACTATCATTTGAGAGCAAATTGAAGAAATTTCATATTTTGTTGAAAATGTGCCAGTGCCGCTTTAAGTGTATTTAAAAAATGTTATTCAGTAAGTACAGTATAGTTCAGATGGTTACCTTGAAAGCAAAACTTCGTGTAAAGTCATATGTAGGACCAGTCAATTGTATACCCATTTCAGGCACGTTCTAGTAGAATAGTAAAAAGTTACAGTGTACATTTCATTCATGGTACTAAAAGTCAGGAATATCATGAATATATAGGAGGTGCCATTCTATGTGTAGTATTTCTAGATTATTGCTGGCTGGGCATAATGTTATCCCCAATGCACATGAAAGATTTCTGTTGGATTGGAAAGTATGTAGTACGGTGTGTAAGCAATGGTAACTTGGGCTTTGTGATTTTGTATTGAGGTATACATCTAAACAACAAGAGATAGAATTAGAGACTTTTAACCATTCTGATCCTTGGACAACAAATTCAATATCAAGTAATTGGATGTAGCACAGTGATCATTGAGATGAGGTTAAACACTGATGTAAACAAATCGCGCCCCTTGTTTTTCATCAAAGTCAATTTTTTACACTGTTGTATTGGAAATAGTTGTAGTAAAGACCTCTAAAAGTGGCTAAGTTTAACACGCCGTATTTGTCAAGAAATTACGATTTTTATGCATTTGTTTCCTAATAAAAGTCGGATTCCGACAAAACAGTAGTAAACAAAATAAATGGCATCTTCAAGACCGCTTTAAAATGTTTTAGTGTCTGTTTTTCACAAAGACGAGTAATATACGGTGTTGACATGACCTAACACTAGCAATTTTTAGACACAAAATTGGCATTTTGAGTTGAAAAAATGACTGATAGTGGCTTTAATTTAGGAAATTCTCTACTCTTGACAGGAAAGTTGATCTAACCCAAACATTAAGACTGCCATGACCTTGTGATATATGTGCTATATTCTTAGTTTACACAGAAATATTTCTTCACTCATGTTTTTCTTCAATACCAAACAAAGAGAAGCACGCATTCACCCTAATATTAATATTTTTAATCACAATCTTGTCAGGTATTGTGTATGCCAAATGAGAAATTGCACTTAGCCTGATATAAATATTTGTATTATTAAAAACTATATTGCTCTAATACTATTAATTTTATCCCAGGTCAATAAAGTGACTGCTTTATTCCGACCGAGCAACGGAGGCAAATCGGGTGTCATCTGAAACCCTCAAAGTGTAAACTATTTTGAACTAAATCGGACGTTTGAAAAATGAAAAGTAATTTCCTTTCTCACAGGATCTTAGATATACAAATTAACAAAGGTTTATTTTCAAAAACAAAACTATTTAATTAATTTGGTTCAGCTATTAATTTCCACAGCCGTTCGGTTAATATAATTAACATAACAAAATCTGCTATAACCATTTAAATTGTGTTTACAATAATCCAATTTAATACTCAGAATGTATTACTAATCAATCAAGGTCGAGGAGTGGAACATTATGAATTTCTTTATATAGCCGCTGTAAATACTTTTTATAATACACAAGGTACGCGAGATTACGAAATGACCTACACTTGTTTTAGTGAAGTGTGTCCACACCCAGAACTCTCATTGAGATGCCCATATGCACCAGAAAAATGAACTGTCGCTGGTCGCCCCAAGTAGCTTAAAGAGATACTGGCACATTTGGATTTTTCAAAATTGATATTTTTGCATGGTTGTAAAGCTTTTATATACATTAGTCCTCACCTGAAAGGATTAAGCCCAAATCAGTGCCCTTATGAGTAAACAGAATGATTGTATAATAAAACCACTCCGGGGTGCTTTTATTCAGCAGACGACGGATAATATCGTTAAAAACAAGTAAACACACGCCGAAGTTCCCACGGCATCCACACTGTTTGACATGTCTGTGACCTTTGTGTCAATGAGTTCGAGTCTGATATGAGTGTAATAGCCACATTGGTTGATTACGTAATACCAAATACTAAAAACATACTGGATTGTCCATAGCCTCTAATTAAGGCTCCTCTATGTTTTGTTGGGTCGTTATTTTAAAACTTAAAACTGAAAACAAAAACGTTAAAATAGCAAGGTTCCACACAATGCCTTTAGTTATTAAAATACAAAGTTAAAATGTAACTATCCCTTAATGTATATGATAAACTGCATTGCTAAAAAAAATAATTAATCACCCAATCACCTTGACCTCTGTTTTTTCACACGTGTCATATCAAGCTTTAATGAATTTCAGGATTATGTTTGTAAAAGTCAATAGCATGCTTCCTATTAGTTTGTTCACTCTTATACAGTTCACCCCGAGTTACCCCTTTCTCTACAAGGTGTTTCGCACTGTCTGCCGTCCCAACCTGCCGGGCACAGACAACGCCCGGTGAACTGGTCGCAAAGAGCGCCTAAATAACAAGAATTATGGGAGAGGTCATTAACATCAATATTAAACATGTTAAAGATAAATAAATGCAGTATCAAGAACGAAAAGAAAAAGATCAAGAAGAAGAAGGAAAAGAAGAGCAGAAAAAGAAGAAAGAAAACCACCATACAAAAGAAGAGCCTCGCCAGGAGTATTACAAAGGAAGAAAAAGCTTGAGAATATAGATAAAAGAGACAAGTTGCAGAAGATAATTACAGAAAAGTAATATCGGCACATTAAATCCTTAAATGTGGTTAAGATAGGTCATATGTGATGTACATGTTCTGTTTTCTTAAAGTTGCAATTACAGATGACAAAGTAATCACGCCTTTTTGTATTGTTTCCTTTGTCCTGTTTAACCATTTGAGAAGTTATTCAGAGGTTGAAGAAACTCATATCCCCGTCAATATTTGGTATGATAGAACTGGTTGTAAACTGGCACAGGCCTTAACATACATATCAGACACTTCTAGATTGTCAAGTTTGTTATAATTAAGGCATCCCATGGATTCTTTTCCTCGTACCTGTAAGCAAGAGCATTCTCTCGCACAGTTGGCCCCATAGTGAAAGCCATCACAAGAGTCGGAACATGTCGGCCCTGAATAACCCCTGCGACATAGACACGATCCGTCCACGTTGTTACATTTAGCTTTACGTTGACAGTGACACTTTTCTATACAATTCTGTCCCCAAGTGTTCTTCGGACACTCTGTAAGATATTGAAAATAGAATGAAAAAATTGTTGTGTTTGTAAAAGATAATAGATATTTCAAACGGATACATAAACACACACACACACACGAAGACCCTTAACCTCTTGAGGTATATTACTTTCTAACAGTATCGCTGATTGGGTTCCAACATGATATTAAAATAAAATTACGGCCTCTGAGCAACCAATCGGATTAGACCTTCTATATTTATAATTGCACTTCTTTTCTTATCATTTCTCTGATTGGCTCATGACATCATCATAGGCCCTATGAACAGCCAAATCAAATCGGCTGTTGTTTCCCAGGAGATTAATGTCGGCTCTCAAGAATTGTAATAAAATGTTAACAAAGATTGAAACTTCAAAAACATCAAATGTTTTAAAGATGTTTCATTTGAAATGTCCCGACAGCTAAATTTTCTGTAACCTTATAAAAACATTAACAACAGAAAAGTTTTCAAAATGTTTTGTATTTGCTGGGTATTAGATTCTAATTAATTCTAACTAATTTTAAACATTGTAAATTACAGTTGGATTAACATCAAAACAGTGCAAAACGAAAGAGATTCGTCATTGCATGTAGCCTTTTTAGAAAGAAATGGTGGTCACTTAGGTATCTTTGGCGAAAGTAAATCCATTGCTAGCGTACTGCAATGTAACACTATAAAACATTCGCGACCACCATGAACACAGTTCATAATTTATATGTCTGTCAATTTACATGAGGCTACTACAAAAGTGTGACTGAAAGACTTTTCAGGAAACAAAGATTTCCCGATTTAGCAGAGACATCGCTTTCTGAATTCTTCTCGGATATCTGGGTAGGCCCTTAATCTATAAATAAAGAGAAAATTGTAGATCTCTCTATTGACTAATTTCCAGCAAGAGTATCCTTGCATCCTCCTGGATCTGCAGACGTCGACGACAACATCAAGGAGACAAAGGTTTTATACTTTCAAATATAATACTCACAAACGCAATATTATACACACAAGCACCTTTTTTATGTTTTAGTGGTTTTATGTACTGAATATTCCTAAAATTTTATAATAATATTACCTAAGGCCAAGCCCATTTAAAAGACATAATTCCTTAAGACTTCAAGGTGTTAAAGCCCTCGTTTAAAATGATGCATAATAAATCATCTCTGCAAGTCATAAACTATTTTTGGGATAGATACCACAGGTGTTCTCCATGCTTGTTATCTAGTAATCAATATCCTTCGGGAAGGCCTGACCGGTCAGAAAATACAGAGTTTAATTCCTGCTAATCCTTACAGATCAGCTGATGGAATGAGCAATGACTGCCGTTAATTTCGGACCCCCTTTTCTGGTGGGTTTAACGAATAATAATAGTCCTTTTTTTGCCCCTATCTCCTACCTGTCTTTCCAAGTGAAGTTATAAACTGATACTTTCATGCGATACTGGAGTTATTAAGGTCCTGGACCCATCGCTAATAGCCTCGTCCCCAGACGCCCCAACCCCTTTACCCGGAAGGGTCACATTTTGGATCAGAAGAAGCTCTATTTTTCTCCTCATTTACCGTGTGAAATTTTAGAGTCAAGGAATTGACTGGTTTGGAAGTAAAGTTACGAAATGTGCCCACCTTTGGTCCCGACCAATACTAATTTTTATACATAAGTCTATGGGGCTTACAAATCACGAGATTGGTTAGTCTCTTGCATCAAAACGGCTGAAATAGCGGCACGACACTTTCAGATGGGGTTTTGGAGGGAAATGCCAAACTATTAAGATAAAAACTTCATTCACTTACATCGGCCCTCCCCCCTTTAAGTGAATTTTACAAACATGCCTAATGCACGCACACATATACACACACATACGCCCCCTCACAGACGCACACACTACTGATCTTCTTCTTCTTCTACTCCATTTCCTCTTACTTCTACTTCTACTCTCTACCAAGTCACTACTACTAACCACTCCGACTTCTACTACCACTTATCTAACCACCACCACCAACCACTACTACTCGCCCTACCCCCGACCACCACTACTACCTACTGGACTACTACTTACCAACTACCTACTAACTATACTACTGACTACTACTACTCCTACTACTACGACTACTACTACTACTTCTACACTACTACTATAGTACATACTATTACTACTTCTACTACTATCTACTACTTCTACTACGTACGTCTGATGCCCGTTAAGTTCCGTTCTATAATGGGCAATTCTTGTACGAATTGTCTTACTTGCAATTCTTCTTACTAAATACCAATTTATAGTTGTCCAATTGTATCAATGAACATGACCTTCATTGATACAATGTGTTTATTCAACTGTGATTGTCACCTAGGTAATAACCAGGGTTGAATGAAAGGCACCTTTAACTTGCAACAAATCTTTCTTTTGTCACGTTTGAGTACAATATACGCCACTTTTTAGGAAATAAATAAACCACAAAGAGCGAATTACAGTGATTAGTTTTATCATAATAGATTTAATTATGTATACTTATTTGAATTATTTACTTCTAAGCTAACTAAACAGTGATTCATATGTTATATAGGTTAAAATAAGCCTTACTTTGTGAGAAGGACGAAAAAGTACTAAATGGCGCTAATAGACTGTGGTTTCATCATAATGTAATGAACTTGGGTTTTGGTATTGTCAGGCGTAAATTATTACTTAACGCGTAATTTGCAGTGACCACACCGGTGCTACGTCTTTTTAACAAGACACAAAGTCTGACGATTTTGACAGGGAATGTAAATTCTTACTACAAACCTTGTGTTTACACACTTACAAAGAAAATAATAGGAACATCATAATAGACCTATTATTATTTTTGTATTATTTTGTTGTATTGTTAATCGTCTTGTCTTACCATCCCATAAATTTGCATTATATATTTAAAATAAAATCGAACTGAACAACATTTTCCGTTATTGTATTTTGACGTACTCATTAAGATAACAAGCAATAAATTATTCTGAAATCATTCTGCGTGTTTGTATATTAATCTAGATTGAACCAGTTGTTTCGACCCGACATTTAACAAAAAACACTAAAATAACCCAAATCGACAAGAAACGCACCAAGAAAGCTTTGATAGAGCTTAAAAGATTAGTGAATACTTATCTCCATTTCCCCCAGGAATCCATTACACATGTGACCAAAAGTATATGACAAACCCATAATGCTTACTGCAACCCGATCCCCTATCAATTTCTGTTCTTTCTATTCTTGCATATACTCCTATTCGAGCCCGGATTTCGAAGCCTCCTTTTCCTGCACCACCACCACCACACCACCATGCCACCACCACACAATATACTAGACTATTCATGATTTACATTTTGGAATACCTACATAAAAGACAACAAAATCACTCTAAACACTGGTCTCACTTGAAGATTGCGACGTATAAGACACAACAAGCAAATAACCCCTGCTGCCTGGAAAAGGCCGAATCAGATATCCTGAGGAGGATTTGGTGCACTTAATTTTCTAACAAATCGTGTGTTTTTTTGCATTTTACAGTAATGCTTGTCACTGTTGTTGAAATATAACTAGTAAGCGTAACTCGATGTCCTGAGGATCGATTATAGAACAATCAAACATGACTTTGTTAATAAAATTCCGGATCCCCGAATTTTCGTTCCCATGTATACATGGTATCCAATGTTAATGCTAAACGAAAAATCAGATTTATTTCAAACTGGACTCCAGCATTCGGATGACAACTTTAGTTCTAGTTGAACTATTTTATGTTATAAAAAAACAATATTTTGATATCTCTGTCAGCCTTTAATAGGTCAGGGCTTACATGCACTACACAAGATTTTAAAATGGTTTTAGGAAGACTGTCTTAAAGTGCATCGCATTTTAGGTATATGTCATAGTTTGATCTTCTACCTTGGCATAGACTAATTAAATGATACAAAACATCTGAGAAGTGTCTCAAAAGTGAACCCAAGAACGGGGTCTTGCAATTAGTATGTTGATGATATTGCATGATGGAGACATATCTGTATGGACATTAGGGACAAGGCACACTTCTAAAGCTTAGAGTGAAAATACATCGATGGAGGACAACTAAAATCAGAACCTCTGATAAATGTCCCAGTCTTTACAGCATGAACACAACGACAAAGCCAAAGACAACATACGAATGAGAAATTAAAAAAAGACGACCAAACAACCAACAACAAAAAAAATATTTCTTGGAAATACACGATCATTTCTACATCAGAAAAGGAGGACACAGTCAATGGGCTAAGCCTTAAGGTTAAATAGTATTATTAAATATTAATATTTTTGAAAGAGTTGTTGAAATCCTGGAAGTTCAGCGAATTCTTAATACTTAAAATTATATATGTCGAAGGTAGATTAATTTTCTTTTTGAATGCTAATATTTTTTATTCAGTAGTGTAGTAAATCAGATGATATTTTATTTTAAATAGATAGCAGCTTTCTTATTTCTAGTGGTATAATCAATATGCGGGTAACATATAACATCGTGTTTGTATATGTAGGCCTAAATGTAAAAAGAATATTACTTTAACTAAAAAGGGGTAGTTGAACCCGGTTTTAAATCTCACCATTCTTCAACCTATCTAAAATAATGATCATAAGTGGGCATGAATCAAAGAATCCTAGTGCTTTGGGCCCCAATTACCAGTGATGAAAGACATGAATGAATTATACGTCTTCAAATGGAATGATTCAATAAGACATAAATCTGAAAAAAGTAATATTGACTTGGTCAAGGGATTGGCCTAAATCAACTACACAAGCGACAGTTGCGTAGTGTAATCTGGCATTTCATTTGGTATTAATTTATCGTTATGGGCACGGGGATTGTTGTCGGTTGAGGGACTGGAACCGGGGATCTGAAAATAGCGAAAAAAATATTTAATTCCAATTTCGGTATTTACAAATATTGTCACGATTTAGTAACGACTCTTTATTGTCCAATTCATGAAATGAAATTAATATTATATCATGAACAAAAATACGCAGATTTCACTGTAAAAGATTGAATTAGCTAACACGCGAACACTAGTCTGTTGAAATAAAATCTTCGTCAAACTTATTAAACCTTACGCATGGTGGGGTAAACTGTTCTCAGCTTTGTGTAATGCTTATTTGAAATTTTGGCTAAAACACTCAAAATGTGAGGGGGTCCCATCTTACTACAACATAGGTTTTCGTTTTATGTTTGTGTGTTTTGTTGTGCTTTTACTAACATTGAATCATGAATGATATTGTTTTATTTTGGTTAATGTCATCCCATAATAATAAGTAAGTAATTATAAAGTCCTAAAAAAATGGCGAGCTTGAGCTTCCTGCCAGAATCATGCAGTATAGCCACCCTTTTAACTAAACAAATAAATATAGCGCAGAATTTTTATTGACACACACCTGGCTGTTCCAACCTACATCACATGTTCTCGTATCCGGAAGAGCGAATAACCATGTTTATATTTAAGGGTTAAGGATTTTCGTTAGCTTTCTATATCTGGCAACAACCATTAAATTCTCAATTTATAAAAGCGATGGGTTATAGTCTGTATGCAATGTAGGCCCCCCCCCCCCACGGATATCTGAAAAAATAACAATTACAGTGGAGTTCACCCTAAATTTCAAGAACTTTTTTTAAGCTTACATAAAAAAAAAGTGTGAGTTCTTTTAAAAACAGAGCCATTATGTCAATTCAGCACTTTTTAAGCTTACATGAAAAAAGGTTGATTCCTTTTAAAAACCGAGCCATTCTGTCACTAAAGTAAACTCCGTGTTAATGTGTACAGTAATGATCGTAAGAAATCGGCACAGAAGATATCTGTTACGCATTCAGATTACTTCGTTGAACATGCCTAAGTAGTAGACCTGCACACAACAACTTCGGGCAACATTTCTATTGCAGCTTAGCTATACTGTCGCATTTAACTGACCATAGACGACAAGGGAAAATTTGAACACAACAAAACGATGCAATGAGGTCAGTTCGATATCAAGTTCTTCTTAATCGAATATTGATCAATGATGTTTAGATTACTAGCCGTACTTGTCATACACTATACCTCGTTATAGTTTTATCAGTTTATTGCCACCCATTTTCCGTTGTTTGTTGGTACTGGAGACTTCCTTAGCTGAAACAAATAATTAGCTATCTGTTCTTAGGTTGAAAATATTGCTTGTTACACATTTTGCTTGTGGTGCAAAAAAAAAATTTTTTTTTTAAAGCGGCCTCCTGCAGTTCTCGGTACGATAGTTTCATAAAGTTGTTGACTTGGTTATCGCAAACTTGCAACATCTTCGTCATTTTCATAGCCAAGCTTTTGTTTTACTTACTCCATTTTGTTGTTGCTTTTGTGAATAGTAACCATTTTCATTTTATATGGCTAGGGTCTATACAAATTACTGCGACCTGCATCCGTGGTGTTTCCGTGGTCTGCGCAATCTGTTTTGAAGTCGTCATTGTTCATATTTTAGAGGGTACTATAAAATATAAAACCATTAAACGTGATAGAGTTAAAGACCTAAGTTATGTGTAAGAGTCGGCCAAACCTTTGGCCGATTTTAAAAATCTAAATATTTAGTGACGACATAACGTTGTTTGGTTTTGAAACCAAATCGGCCGGTTCATGTAGTCCATCTAGAGGACCCCTCGTCCCCCCTTCATTACCGTGACCCTAGCCACCGAGCGCGAAGGTGCGAGGCCCGGCATCCGATCGCGCTCGGATGGATAGGTAACAGGGGGAATGAACAAATAAGGGGGAATGATGGCCTCAGAGGGGAAAGAACTAGTTCACGTTGGTCTCATAATGAATAAATAAATAACAAGGAACATCGTATGTTGTATGAGGCACACCCATTCAAATAAGAATATCTATATTTTAAAGTACGTTCATTGATACATGAAAATTATGGTAGACCTTTCAGGTGAGGCTACGGGATTAATAATACTATTGACCGGATGACAGTATGAAATACCTGGATACATTAAAGCATTTACACGGTTAAATAACGGTCATCCTAAGATTTACACGGTAAACCATTTGCAGCATGTTAATTTAAACGGTCATCCTTGGCATTGTCATGGAAGCAGCATATACGGCAGCAGAGATATTCAACTGAAGTCTTTCACATGATCACATTTGTTGACAGATAAGCAGTGACCGTATGGGTACATGCCTAATATGAACAAAAAAATGTCTAACACGTTGGACATGTATGTAAGGCTGTTCAAACCCTCAATTATGCAATCGTTGTCATCCAAAGCTCCATTACTTTTTAAATTTTACTTACTGTCACCCAAAGACCCCTATTTTTGAGAGTGAAACTTTAAAAAAAACCCCCTACTTTTTTAGAAAAATCTTGTTAAAAAACATTAGGCAATAGGATGTTTATACCATAAGACCACTTTTTTGATGTCCTCATCTCCACGAATGCCCCTGGGTTTGAAGCGGCCTGCTACACCCTTATCCAATTCATATGTGAACCCCCCTCACCCCCACCCCGCGGTTATGATTCAAATTGCACAATAAAAAATGCACATTATTTAGCTTTTTTAAAGACAACTATCAGTGATTTGCTAAGCAGCAAATCGACAAATCATCAAAAATCAGTTTTACATGTATTTGTAACAAGTACAGGCGATGCCTAAATACCATGCAAATGATAGGACCAGAAGCAACCTAATAAGGACATAATCGGAGATTTTAGTCATTCACTGTCCGTGTTCGGACACTTACTAAACACGTAATTGAATGGAGAATGTATCTTGGAACACTGCAGTTGTTTATTCCCTTTTCTGTCAATTTTTACAGCTGGAAGGTAACTTAGAGAATTCTACAGACTTAACTTCACTTTGAAGTTATTCCTGCACATTTCAAATATTTTTCAAATCACTGATAGTGTCTTTAACTTTTAATCTCTGTTTCCATTTCGAGTCAGTTGTATTCAAACATCATTCTGCGTTACCTCAGAATTTGAGGTAGTTTCTCATGTTTATGGTTCCTTACCGACTTAGTACAGTTTTAAGAAATATATACACTCTAAAGGA